>JACXGM010059963.1:0-10097 GCA_016801145.1 Umbra pygmaea | reverse complement strand
CTGCTTTAGAGATTGTTGTGTTTGTGTGCAGTAACTCAGGTTGGGCAAGTTCAGGTGGTTCGGGTCGCCTTGTAGATTTGATGTATCTGAAATCTCAATTGAAATAAGAGGATAAGCTTATGATCCTATGCATTGAATATCAAATCACTTTAAAACCTCAAAACATACTTTCATATTGAACATTAATTTGTATTAGTCTTTAACAGGTCATGTGACTAAGCAAATATCATAACATCAAAACAAAAACAACATAAAATAGATTACAGAGAAAAAGTAATGGACAAAATGTACCTGTAAAGTTTATTCATATCAAACATGTTTAAGGTGGAGAGGGACATTTGTGGAACCTGAGCTAGGCATTTATCTGCTGTGGAAAATTGACCTCTTTGACGTTTGGTCAAAGTTGTCAATGGCTGCATCAACAATTCCATGTTCAGCTTTAGTGACTCCAGCGAGGCCAGTTGGGATGTAGATACCACTCTCTGTCCTTGATATCTAATCTGCTGCCACAGATGTGAGGAAGTGCCTAACCTCTGTATAGGAAACACAGTGCCCCATTGCATTGAGCTCATTGATGAGTGTTTTACTACCTGTTACGTCCCCCAGTCTCAGTTTCTATGTTTAATGTGCCCTGGTCTGTTATGGTGTTCTGTGCTGTGTTTCTGTGTGTGTGTTTGTCTCTGTTCAGTTTGTGTGTTCCCACAGGTGGCCCTGGTTTAGCTCATCATCACTTATCACTGACTCCTCCCCTCCGTTATCCCATACACCTGGTGTCTTCAATCAACAGCAATCCCATCATGCCCTTCCCCTCTATAAAAAGTGCCATTTTGTGTTTGTCTGTCTCTCACTTTGGTTTGGTATGCTGTTGCTCTGCTGGTTGGTTTGGTAGTCTGTATTTGTATAGTTGTTGTGATTGAGAGAACTTTGGTGTTGTATGAGTGAACTACTACTGTGTAGTGTGTTAGTGGTGTAGTATTCTGTATTTGTTAGTCTGGTCTATTGTGTATTTGTATTAATCATTGTGTTTCTCTTTTGTGTTCCCAGAGGGGGAGAGGAGGCACTTTTGGGGAGTGTCAGGCAAGACGGCCTGGCCTTACACTACCCGTAGGGATACTCCCCTGTTATATACACCAGGTTTAGATCTGAGCGCCCACCCCCCGTACTTTGGTTAGGGCACCTTGATCGCGTGCCAGTTAGGTTAGATTTTTGTGTGTTAGGTTTAGTACAGGTTAGGGGTGACTTTGATTATCATTTCTTTCTTTTGGGTTAGCTCAGCCTCTCCTCCCAAACATTATTATTTAAATCATTTATATTTAACCTTGGCTAAATAAAAGCCCATTGTGAAAAGGTACTTGGTTGGCTTCCGTGTCCTTGCTTGCACCTACGACCCCATACCTCCTTTGCTGGCCGCAGTAGTACCTTGGACAGTGGTAGTGACATCCCACTCCCCTCCCGGGGAGCAGCACGAACGTAACAAATGGGGGCTTGTCCAGGATGTCACTGCGCACTGCCTGGGGGTTGCTGTGGTCAGTAACTGAGATGTGGAGTTAGGGTGTAAGTAGGGACTAGCTAGCGTGTAGTTCGTTCAGCACTTTTAGTGTTTTGTAGTACCTGTTTCGTCTTCGTGTTAGGGCAGGGCTCCGTGTTTGTAGTGTTTGGTGTTTGTAGCATCTGGGATGACATCGTTAGCCGTGGATATCTTTTTGGCAGGCCCCTCTGCGGAGGTACTGGCAGACCTGAAAAAGAAAGATTTAGTGGCGATAGCTAGATATTACAACCTGACAATAAGACAGAGCGCAGTCAAGGCAGAGTATGTTGAGGTCATAAAGGCTCATTTATTGCGTATCTCTGAGGCTGGCGCAGAGCATATTGACGATGGGGAAGAGGATAAGGGTAGGTTTGAGGGGGTGAGGTCTCCCTCGCCTGCACTGTCGGAGGATGGTGCGGGTGATGGCAAGTTTCCTGCTCCTCGGCCTCTGCCTAAGCCCGAGGCTTCCTCCCCTATGAGTGAGACCGAGCGTCTCGAGCTTCGCGTGGCCAGTCTAGAGGCAGATCTGCAAGACAAGGCAGAGCAGAGGAAGCATGAGTTGGAGATGAAGAAATTGGAGATTGAGCGAGAGATACGGGTCAGAGATAAAGAGATCTGCCTCGATTTCCTTCAGCCTAATAAGGAGGCTTGTATACGGCAAATGGAGTTAGAGGCCGCTGCTCCTAAGTCACCCTTACCTTCTGGTCAGCCGGCTCAGTTTGATGCAAGCAAGAACATTGCTTTGGTGCCACCTTTTCGGGAGGCGGAAGTAGACCACTACTTTGCTGCTTTTGAGCGTGTGGCTACTGCGTTGCATTGGCCGAAGGAGGTGTGGTCCCTTCTTCTTCAGTGTAGGCTGTCTGGAAAAGCCCAGGAAGTGGTGGCAGCACTTTCCTTGAAAGACAGTTCAGACTATGACGTGGTAAAAGCAACAGTACTTCGAGCCTACGAATTAGTACCTGAAGCCTATAGGCAACGTTTCAGGGGTTATAAAAAACCTAGCAGTCGTACTTACGTGGAATTTGCTAGAGACAAGGAATCAGTATTTGATCGTTGGTGTGTAGCCAGCAAAGCTACCACCCTACAGGATGTTAGAGAGCTTGTCGTATTAGATGAGTTTAAAAATCACTTACCCGACCGTCTGGTTGTTCATTTAAACGAACAGAGGGTGGCGACGTTGACCCAGGCTGCTGTTTTGGCAGAATAATACTTTTTAACCCACAACTGTTCAGTGGGCCTCGCCTTGACAGCCGTATGTATGTTTCCTCAGCGTCTCGTCCACCCCGGTTGTCAGCTGAGCAAGCCTCTAAAACCTCTGAACGTAGAGAATGTTATTGTCATCGAACAGGACATTTGATTTCAGATTGTCCAACTCTCAGAGATAAAACCAGCAAATCTCCACCACGTACAGGCCAGAAAAAGTGTTGGTTTAATTCATACAGTCACTAACCTTGACGGCAGGGCTGTCACCAAATTAGGCAGGATTAAACCAGATCCGGTGTATACTCTGTTTGTGTCTGTGGGCCATGTGTCAGTCACTGGGAACATACAGGATCAAATACCAGTTAATATTCTCAGAGACACAGTCTTGGCTGATGTGTTACCTTGGTCTGATCAGACATATTGTGGATCGCATGTTTCTTCTGTGTGGGATTGAGTCCAAACCCATTTCCGTGCCGTTACACTGGGTCCACCTAACCTCTGATTTGGTTTCAGGACGTTTCCGTGTTGGTGTGGTCCCAAAGCTAGCAGTGGCTGGAGTGGCCCTGTTGCTGGGAAACGACATTGCTGGGGGTAAGGTGTCTCCAGTATTAGAGGTAACGAATAGCCCACAAGTAAATGCAGCTGATGTTACCTTAGCTCAGACCTTTCCTCATGTTTTCCCTGCTTGTGTTTTGACAAGGGCTCAGTCTCGCAGGCTGGGGGATACGGTGGATTTGTCTGATTCCATTTTTGAGCAGATTGTGGTTGAGAAACCCGATTGGAGTGTGTGTAAACCTGTAAAGGATAAAACTGGGGATAGACCAGAACAGACATCCCAGTTAAAAGATGTTGTGTTATAGGTCACACCAGAGAGGTTGATTGAGTGGCAGAAAGAGGATGTAAGCCTCAAGTGCTTTGATGCAGTGGTATCGCTTAGAGAAGCAAAACAAAGAGACACTGCTTACCTTGTAGACGCGGGTGTTTGAATGCGTAAAAGGACAGCGCATAAAACAGGTGAGGATTGGGATGCAGTTTGGCAGGTGGTTGTTCCTACACCTTTAAGACAGCAAGTATTGTCACTGGCTCATGACCCTATATGGTCCGGACATCTAGGGATAACAAAAACGTATAACAGAGTCCTCCGACATTTCTTCTAGCCAGGATTAAAGTCGGACATTGTGCAGTACTGTAAAACCTGTCATGTGTGCCAACTTGCAGGCAAAGTGAACCAGCCGGTGCCTTGTGTGACACTTCACCCAATACCCGTGATTGGTGAGCCATTTGAGCGGGTGATTGTCGATTGTGTGGGACCATTACCAAAAACCCGTTCAGGTAATCAATATCTCCTCACCATAATGTGTAGTTCTACACGGTACCCAGAGGCTATCCCTCTCCATACCATAACAACCAAAAATATTGTGAAAACACTGATTTCTCTCTACCTTTGGACTCCCTAAAGTGATCCAAACGGATCAAGGCACACACTTCATGTCCAAACTGTTTGCTTCTACTTTAAAGAATTTGTCTATTACTCACCAGGTGTCTAGCGCGTACCATCCAGAGAGTCAAGGAGCTCTGGAACGCTGGCACCAGACTTTGAAAACGATGCTGAGAAAGTATTGTATGGATACTGTTACTGATTGGGATGAGGGGGTACCCTATGTCTTATTTGCAGTCAGAGAAACTGTACAAGAGTCGTTGGGATTTAGCCCTGCTGATCTTGTGTTTGGACACACCCCACGGGGTCCGTTAAAGGTACGGAAAGAGCACGTACTGTCTGATATGCCCAGTAGCACCCCTAAAAATGTGCTAGATTTTTAGTCAAATGAGGGAGAGGCTGTATGCTGCACGCATGCTTGCTCAAGAGTCTCTTCCTCTCAGAGATGCATGAAAATGTAGTATGATAAGAAGGCCAAGGACCGTTCATTTCTACCAGGGGATCAGGTGCTTGTTGTAATGCCAATCCCTGGTTCATCATTATCAGCTAAGTTCTCAGGTCCATATATTGTAGAGTGCAAACTAAGTGACACTAACTATATCATCAAAACGCCTGATAGAAGGCGGTCCTCCCGTTTGTGTCATGTTAACATGCTGAAAGCTTACCATGTGCGTGGTTCTCCCAGTAGCTCCTCAAGTGGCCCAGGTCAGTCTGCAGTCTCCAGTGTGGCTGTGGTGGTTCCTGTTACTGATGTGGATCTGGAAGAGAACAGGGATGGTTTGGAATTACGTCACATATTACAGCAGTGTGAACGTCTCAGTAATTCAGAAATGTTGACAAAGCTACATACAATAATGGAACATTTGGATGGTAGTCAAACAGCTGAACTTATTTCAGTAATACACACCTTTCCTTCTATATTTCAAGACGTACCCAAGCGCACCTCTGTCCTGGCACATGACGTGGACGTGGGAGACACCCCTCCCATCCGACAACATCCATATCGAATAAACGCCAGGAAAAGAGAGGTGATGAAAGGTGAAGTTCGCTACTTGAAAGACCATAAAATGGCCCAACCTAGTCACAGTGCGTGAAGCTCTCCCTGCATCCTTGTTCCTAAACCAGACGGTACCTCCCATCTATGTACAGATTATCGCGGGTGAATGCTGTAACTGTGCTAGACTCGTACCCATTACCTCGTTTGGAGGATTGCATAGATCGAATTGGCTCCGCTACATTTGTTAGCAAACTCGACTTGCTAAAAGGTAAGTGCCTCTAACCCCAAGAGCTTCTGACATGTCTGCGTTCGTAACACCTGACAATTTCATGCAGTATACGGTTATGCTGTTTGGAATGTGTAACGCACCCGCTACATTCCAGCGTTTGGTAAATATAGTGTTCGAAGGTATCCCAAATTGTACTGCTTACCTCGATGATGTCGTGATACACTCACACACCTGGTCCGACCATCTCTCCTCATTAAGATTGGTGTTTCAGCGGTTTGAAAATGCCTCGCTGAATCTTAACCTAGCGAAATGCGAATTCGGAAAGGCTGCTGTTACCTACTTAGGTAAACAGGTAGGACGGGGTCAAGTACTCCCTGTTGCTAGCAAGGTAGAAGCTATCGCTAGCTTTCCGGCTCCTACAACTCGCAGGCAATTACGCCGTTTTTTGGGAATGGTGGGGTACTATCGTACCTTTTGTAAAAACTTCTCCACTGTGGTAGCTCCCTTGACGTCACTACTAAGCCCTAACTGTACGTACACACCGCCACAAACTTGAGCTTCCAAAGAAGCTCTGGACGCCCTGTCAAGGACGCTTGTCAAAAAAGTATAGGAAAGTTTTAGACGCTTTGGCCGCTTTGGCCGCTCTGACGTGGTATGATCAGACTGTAAAAAATAGGGCAGGACTAGCATTTGTAGCCTTAAATATATCGTTGCATTCCCGCTTAAATCGAGGGAACATATTTCCAATAAGAGTTGAACTCATCCTCATATGTGTATCACTGGATCATTATGGATCATCGGGAAGTTGTGTTTGGTGCTGCTTTATTGTATTTGCGCAGAAGACATTGATGTCGGACTCGGAGAGTTTGGTTCATGACACACTCCAGGACCGTCATCAAAGGATGTCTATATTTCGATTGGTTGCTGGTCGTTAGCCGCTGAACCGCGTCATAGCTCATTACCATAATGTTGAACAAACTTCAACTTTTCTGCTTGATGCTCTGGTCGCTCAACACGCCCAAAACGCGACGCCGACTGATTTTGCCGGTCCTTGCAGCTGAGAGAAGCTGGCTTCCATTGAAAATGAATGAGTTCTGGTGTCTTTGGAAGCTCAAGTCTGTGGCGGTGTGTACGTACAGTAAGGTGCCGTTCGAATGGTCCTCTGAGTGTGACTCTGCTTTTGTGTCCACTAAAGCGCTGCTTTGTAGCGCCCCGGTCCTAGCTGCCCCAAATTTTGAAAAACCTTTGGAAGTGGATGCCAGCATGGTGGGGGCGGCTGCAGTCCTCTTACAGGAGGATGAGGGCGTTGACCGCCCAGTCGGTTTCTTTTCGAAGAAATTCAACCCATGTCAATCGCGCTACTCCACTATTGAACAGGAAACACTAGCTCTGTTACTAGCCTTGCATTTCTTTGAAGTTTATGTTTGGTCAAGTTCGGGAGCTGTTATGGTTTTTACGGACCATAACCCCCTCACATTCCTCAGACAGATGTACAATCAGAACTGCCGCCTTATGCGGTGGGCTCTGATTGTACAGGGGTATAATTTGCCCTGTCCCGGTTATAGTGTGGTGGCAACTTGTTTTAGACTGGTGTACATTTCGGAAGGTTGGTGGTACAACAATTCCTGGGGAATTGTTTTTTTTGGTGGGGGCGTGTTACGTCCCCCAGTCACAGTTTCTATGTTGAATGTGCCCTGGTCTGTTATTTAATTTTTAATTTTAAATGTAACCTTTATTTAACCAGGTGAGTTGACTAAGAACAGTTTCTTATTTACAGCAACGACCTGGGAGCAATTAGGGTGAAGTGCCTTGCCCAAGGACACAATGACATTTGGCTCAGTCGGGAATCGAACTGGCAACCTTCTGACTACAAGTCTGACTCCCTACCCACTGAGCCATCTGCACCCCCAATGTGTTATGGTGTTCTGTGCTGTGTTTCTGTGTGTGTGTTTTGTCTCTGTTCAGTTTGTTCCCACAGGTGGCCCTGGTTTAGCTCATCATCACTTATCACTGACTCCTCCCCTCCGTTATCCCATACACCTGGTGTCTTCAATCAACAGCAATCCCATCATGCCCTTCCCCTCTATAAAAAGTGCCATTTTGTGTTTGTCTGTCTCTCACTTTGGTTTGGTATGCTGTTGCTCTGCTGGTTGCTTTGGTAGTCTGTATTTGTAGTGTTGTTGTGAGTGAGAGAACTTTGGTGTTGTATGAGTGATAGGCCTGTGTAGTGTGTTAGTGGTGTAGTATTCTGTATTTGTTAGTCTGGTCTATTGTGTATTTGTATTAATCATTGTGTTTCTCTTTTGTTTTCCCAGAGGGGGAGAGGAGGCACTTTTGAGGAGTGTCAGGCAAGACTACCACCCGTAGGGATACTCCCCTGTTATATACACCAGGTTTAGATCTGAGCGCCCACCCCCTGTGCTTTGGTTAGGGCACCTTGATCGCGTGCCAGTTAGGTTAGATTTTTGTGTGTTAGGTTTAGTACAGGTTAGGGGTGACTTTGATTATCATTTCTTTCTTTTGGGTTAGCTCAGCCTCTCCTCCCAAACATTATTTAAATCATTTATATTTACCGTTGCTAAATAAAAGCCCATTGTGAAAAGGTACTTGGTTGGTTTCCGTGTCCTTGCTTGCACCTACGACCCCATACCAGCACGAACGTAACACTACCAAACTCATGATGTATCAAAATGGCAAGTCCCAGTGTAATTGGCATTTGGAAGTGACAGCTCTGTCCAATGAGATCATGACAGATTGTGATAACTCACAGATTGTCCTTTGATGCTGGGTCATCATCACATGTTTGGTAATCTCTGTGGGCATGTGAATCAACACACCAGTTCACAAAGTCATACAGGATGTTGGGTACATACTTGCTGCATTGGAGCAATGATAGACGGTCACTGCTGACAAATAAATTGACTGTCATGCTCTACCTGCTCCATGCTTTTCCTCAATATGTCTGCAGCCCTGTGTAATATTTAGATTTCAGAAAGATTCTGACCTGACTGTGGATGTCACACATTATGGGTTTAGCGGTGTAAGCATAGAAATAAAATGGATAGAAAGGACATATCAATTCAAATGAATGTAGCAGAATGGTCAGAGCGGCAGCCATTTTTATGTGTACCATTCCATTGCAAAGTTTTAGCGGCCTAATTCCGCATTAAAGCGATTTGTGTGTTGTCACCGTGACAACAATCGCCATTTTGTTGTGTACTAATAAACTGACCACGCCAAGCAGTTCAATGGCCTTTCTAGCCATTCTATTTCTATGGGTGTAAGAGAGAGGAAGACTCAGGCAGATGGATGGTTCGTTGTTGATTCTTTATAATTGTTTGTTCATCAATCCAGGGCACACACAGGATGGGTTGCAGGGTACAGGTAAATAGCTAATTTCACAAACATATAAACTACACAGACTCCTCACAACTTTAGAATGGGTTGCAGGGTACAGGTAAATAGCTAATTTCACAAACATATAAACTACACAGACTCCTCACAACTTTAGAATGGGTTGAAGGGTACACGTAAATAGGTAATTGCACATATAACAACATATAAACTACAAAGACTCACTGCTCACAACACAACAATCGTGGCTCCTGGACCAACTTCACAGCGAGCACGAAAGTAACCAACATACTTACAAACAGAATATCAATGACCGACAACCTCTCTTCTTCTTCGTCTTCTATGGGTTAATGGCAGATCGCAACCAACTTAAGGTGCATACACCGCCACCAACTGTACTGGAGTGTCACGGCCCACCCAATTCAACTCCACCCAACTCACCCCACCACCCTATAAAATTAAAATACAGCCCACTACCCCCCACATCCCACTACCTGCCCTCCCCCTTCCCACACTGGGCTGGACATTACAGTGGAAGAATTGTCTCACAGTCTACTTTAATTTCTTTGAGTTTAGCAGCTTCCCTCCTTGCACAACCTATGGTCATACTATCTGAGCAGATCAGATCTGACTGTCCTGGACGTAGAACAAATACAAGCCTGTCTTCGTAATGCTCTATCAGCTTTTCCTTTAGTTTCCAGGATCTATATTTCTTCTGTTGAACTACGGACACAGCAATGGTCTTTAGTATGTTGTCATAGCTATCAGTCAAAGAGTTGAAAGTCCTCACTTTCATATCTTTGGACAATACTGTTTTACCAATGTCTTCAGTGAGCTTAATAAAGGCTTTGTTATAGACATTGGTCTGCTTTTCTAGTTCTTTTCTTCATCTGGTAGCTGCTATATTTTGTTCAGAGATGTAGTGTGCAAGGCACATTTTATGGTATTTAACATCATATGCAAAAAGATCTGGGCATGAAAGAATTAGAAGTACAGCTTCATCAAGCCTTTCAAAAGTTGCCCGAAGGACCTTGTCTCTGGTACTTGCGCCTGTAGTGGAAGTAGAAAATGTTTACAGGACAGAAATGCAGATCTTAAGAGCTGACAGCTTGCTGGCTACCCCACACCTATCCTTCCCAGAGTTGCTTCCTAAGGGTGGCTGCTCACTGCGGCAACTGCTTGCGATCCTTTGCAACTTTGTCGCGAAAGCATTTAGCACCTCTGTGGGAGGTAGCAACTTCTTACGTCGAGTCTGTGTTCACATTGCGGCGATTGTTTTCCAGACACTACAGACTGTTCGTTTTGCGCATGCGCTAATTCTCCTGCCCACTAGATGGCAGATGTTACT
>JACXGM010051919.1:0-10822 GCA_016801145.1 Umbra pygmaea | reverse complement strand
CGGTAGTACATATAAGTAAAGTAAACGTTTAATATAAGTAAATTTAATGTTTAAATGTCAGTACAAATTGCTACAGTCTACTTTTCTATGGAAAGCCATTTTTGTCAATATTAAATAAATAAATATGGCTATGAAATAAGTCCTGAAATAAATAAATGACACAACACACATATCAATATTTAAATACAAATATATAAACGCAGTCCAATTAAATAAATAAATTGGTTTTTTTTTCATAATGTTTTTTTTCAAAGGAAACCTTTTATTTATTTCAGGGGACTTTTATTTCATAAACGTTTATTTATTTCAAGGCACTCTTATTTCATAATTGCACATTTCATAATATCCATTTGTTATATTCAAATGAATGGGGCGTGGTTATCTTACAGATTTTCTAGCGCTGTTGAACAGATTCTTAAACACCTCTGATTGGCCAGTGGGTTTCCATGCTCAACATTTAAGTCAATGATTGGCCTTTGCTTTGACGCGTTCAACATATGTGTCTCTGATTGGCTACAATGATCAACCTTTCAAAAACATGTTGTTTTCATCTAGCGCTTACACACGGGGGCGTTTGAAAGCAGGCGTCTATCAGCGGATCCATCTATCTGTGCTTGTTAAAGACGACATGTTTTTGAAACGTTGTTCATTTTAGACAATCACATACATATATGTTGAGCATGTGAAAACAATGGCCAATCAGAGACATATGTTGAGCCTCACAGAAGTTAGATTTCTCATTTAATGGACCAATTTCTGTTTTGTATTAAATAAATAATAGTTTACAAATAAAAAAACAGCAGTGTCATAATATTATATTATTTAGTGCTTTATTTAGTAAAATAGCCCAAATACAGAAAATAAAACTAGCCAGACAATTTATAGTCAATCAATAGTCTGTCTCTGAACACTGCTTCAATAGATTTCAACAAAACTAACAGCTTTTCTTCTTGGTGTTTTGTTTGCAGATGCTTCATGGGAATTAAACAGCACGTGTGAAGGGGTTTGTAGTTCCATCGCTTTCCTACCCATTCTTTTTTGGTTCTTCATATGTTTGCGATTCATAATATGAACATTTGTTGGATGCAGCTTTTTGCTGCCTCTTTGCTACTCAAGACCTTATGTTTTAGGACAAATAAATTTACAAGGCTTATTTTTCTACACAGCAAGATTATATAAATGTATTCTTTAAAATGTACATTGAGAAAAGTTCTGTGATTAATGGGTGATTTTTTTCTTATACGACAGACATAAAGATTTTGTCATACCTTCACAGTTTTGACTGCTGGCTCTGCAGTCATCTTCAGAAGTGTCACGTGATGTTGTTGTGACGTCTACTGTGGGAGTGATATATTTACTTTGTGTCATTCCACCTGTGTGATGGGATGACACTGCGTCTCCCTGACGTCCAACAACCCCCCAGGGAAGCGGGCACGGGCCCCCCCCGAAGGCTGTCTGTAGAACTGCGTTGGTATGCTCGCTCATTCCCCCAGAACTCTGAACAGAAATGAGGGAGCATACCAACTTTTCCACACCTGGGACGCAGTTCTACAGAAACTCTATATATCACACCCACAGTAGACGTCACAACAACATCACGTGACGCTTTTGAAGATGACTGCGGAGCCAGCAGTCGAAACTGTCAAGATATGACAAAAAAACTTTAAGTCTGTCGTATAAGAGAAAATCACCCATTAATATAAAATAGTAGGCTATGTGACCTTGTTTGGATTATACGTTTTTAGATTGTGTACAGTAATTTAGTTTTTAACAGTATAGGAGCTGTATCACCATGTATGGGCTACTATTAGGCTAATGCATATTCATGTGGTAGCTTGAACAAAGGCAGGCTAGTTCCAAGGGTTGTTTTCTGTAGAGGAGCCATCTACAGCTGCGCAGAGACATGCATTTCTCCCCATAACAAGTAATATTGTGATTGTTATATGTGTGCTGCAAAAGAAAATGTCTCTTTTATGATACACATCATTCTCATTTACAGAGTCATGATCTACTTCGCATAAGACATTTTCTACCTGACCATGTAGAAGCTTTCTACTCAAATCTGCTCCTTTTGCTGTTGGCTGGCATGTCATAATTAGAAAAATTTCAATTCCTCAACCAAACTATTATGTTAAAATCACTTTTTTCAGCCATGATTTCGGTGCACGCAAGCAACGTTTTTACCTCAGCTGTGTGGCTTTGGCTATTCATATATAATTTTTTATCATAGGTACACTTTAAATATGAGAGACAAAATGAGGAAAACAAATCTAGAAAATGACATTGTAGGATTTTTTATGAATTTATTGGTAGATTATGGTGGAAACTAAGTATTTGGTCAATAATAAAAGCTAATCTCAATACTTGGTTATATACACTTTGTTGGCAATGACAGAGGTCAAACCATTTCTGTAAGTCTTCACAAGGTTTTCACACACTGTTGCTGGTATTTTGGCCCATTCCTTCATGCAGATCTCGTCTAGAGCAGTGATGTTTTGGGGCTGTTGTTGCGCAACACGGACTTTCAACTCCCTCCAAAGATTTTCTATGGGGATGAGATTTGGTGACTGGCTAGGCCACTCCTTCATTGCCCGGGCAGTGTGTTTGGGATCGTCATGCTGAAAGACCCAGCCACGTTTCATCTTCAAGGAAGGAGGTTTTCATTCAAAATCTCACGATACATGGCCCCATTCATTCTTTCCTTTACACGGATCAGTCGTCTTGGTCCCTTTGCAGAAAACCAGGCCCAAAGCATGATGTTTCCACCCCCATGCTTCACAGTAGGCATGGTGTTCTTTGGATGCAACTCAGCATGCTTTCTCCTCCAAACACGACAAGTTGAGTTTTTACCAAAAAATTTCTTTTTGGTTTTATCTGACATTCAATTCCAATCCTCTTCTGGATAATCCAAATGCTCTCTAGCAAACCTCAGATGGGCCTGGACACATCTGGCACTGCAGGATTTGAGACCCTGGCGGCGTATTGTGTTACTGATGGTAGCCTTTGTTACTTTGGTCCCAGGTCTCTGCAAGTCATTCACTAGGGCCCCCCGTGTGGTTCTGGGATTTTTGCTAACTGTTCTTGTAGTCATTTTGACCCCACGGGGTGAGACCTTGCGTGGAGCCCCGGATCAGGGGAGATTATCAGTGGTCTTGTATGTCTTCCATTTTCTTATAATTGCTCCCAAAGTTGATTTCTTCACACCAAGGTGCTTACCTATTGCAGATTCAGTCTTCCCAGCCTGGTGCAGTTCAACAATTTGGTTTCTGGTGTCCTTTGACAGCTTTTTGGTCTTGGCCATAGTGGAGTTTGGTGGAGTTTGTCTTTTATACTGATAACAAGTCCAAACAGGTGCCATTAATACAGGTAACGAGTGGAGGACAGAGGAGCCTCTTAAAGAAAAAGTTACAGGTCTGTGAGAGCCAAAAATCTTGCTTGTTTGTAGTTACCAGATACTTATGTACATACATAAAATTGTATACCTCTCAGTGGCCACTACAATGGACTGTTGTACCTTCAGATTCCCAACTCACAGCCAAAAGAGGATTGGCCACCTCCTTGAGTATGGCCTCTCTCTAGGTTTCTTTCTAGGTCCCAACCTACTAGGGAATTCTTCCTAGCCACTATCCATCACTTGTTGCTTGCTCTTGGGGGTTTTAGGTCATGGATCTGTCAAAGCACTTTGTGACGACTGCATTTGTAAAAAGGGCTTAATAAAATACATTTGTTGGATTTGATTGATTAGGTACACCTTGCTAGTACCAGGTTGGATCCCATTTTGCCTCCAGCTGTGTGTTTACAAATTATTTTTCACCAATTTGAGCTACAGTAGGTATCTGTTGGATTGGACCACACAAGCTAGCCTTCACTCCCCACCTGCATCAATGAGCCTTGACCACCCATTGTTGCCGGTTCACAGCTTTTCCTTGGACCACTTTTGATAGGTACTGACCACTGCAGACAGGGAACACCCCACAATAGCTGCAGTTTTGGAGTTGCTTTGACCCAGTTGTCTAGCCATCACAATTTGGCCCTTGTCAAAGTTACTCAAATCCTTATGCTTGCTCTTTTTTCCTGCTTCTAAATGGCAAGCGTAAGGATTTGATCAACTTTGAGAAGGGCCACATCAGTATGTAGACAGTAATATAATTACTAAATATTACAGCAATAGTGCAAGTAATATAAAGTAAATTAGCATCTACTGCAGATGATGATGGGAAGAAATACAGGATGACTATAAGTATATACTCACTGGCCAATACATTAAGTACACCTTGCTAGAAGGCTTCAGAACTGCCTTAATTCATCATGGCATAGATGCTGCAAGTTGCTGGAAACATTCCTCAGAGATTTTAGTCCATATCGACATTATTGCATCACACAGTTGCTGCAGATTTGTCAGATGCCCATTAGGGTTGGGTACCGAAACCCGGTTCCACTATGGAGGGAGGAATCGGACCGGATCAGAATGCAAATTTCGGTTCCTAATATGTCGACTGAAGTATTTTCCCTCTGATGGTGCGAAACGGACAAAAAAACATCACACTTTCTCTGTAGTCTACCGTTAGCTAGATACCGTAAATGTAGGCTACTTTTAAATAGGGTTGGGTATCGTTTGGATTTTAACAATGCCAAAAACTTTCCTAACTTTCATCCCGGAGTTTGTGAGTTCAAATTCAGATGGATGCTTTGTGTTTTTCTCCGTTCCAGCGTGATGCAAGCGTGTTGCACATTATATTATTTTATAATATATTATAATATTTTTGTAAAGTTAACCTTAATCCTAACCTTTAACCTCAGTAACAACATATACAATCAATGGTAACTACATAACTAACCTAAACCGTGAACGTTAATATATAATTTAGAATGCTATGGAATGTGTGGAATGTTCTTGCATGAACCAGCGAAATGAAACATGCAGGTGCAACGTAACAGAAGGATGAATATAGCCTAATAACAAAACGGGCAGCTCAACGTAAAAACACCATAAATATGTTGGCATACAATTTAAATCATGTTTTCAAAATAGATGTCATTTGGGAGAACGTCTGAGATACGGTAACGCAAAAGAATAAGTCAGGAGAGCACGTCGTACAGTCTTGCTGTCACGCTCAGTCCCAATGAATAACGAATGGAAGCAATCGCAGGTATGGCGGTTTTAATCAGATACTCAATATAACATACACATGTCCAGATCGAGAACAAGACAAGGTACAGCAGCGGATTAACCAACAAAATACAGGCCACAAATGATCTGGTAATATACTCTCTTAATTACAATAGGCAACAGCTGCATAACGGGACACTGGTGTCTATAATGAAACATATAGAAGGCTAGAGGTCCACTTACCCTCCTCTTACCAATAACATATAAGGTACAACCGCTGAACAATATAACCTGGACTTGACACTAATGAAATACTAGTATTCCGATGACTGAGAGGACCGGAAGGTCCTGGAAAATGGTGTGGGTGTGTGACACTTGCCAGAGAAGGCATATATGGTCATTTTTATGCAAAAGACCTGCTAAAGTTTGAAGCTGGTATAGTTAGCATAACAACTCAACATTTATTTTGTTGTTACTTGTTAACAGTGTAACTGTTCTTTATTATTAAATTATTGTAGTTGTGTGTTAGGTGACTTAGGTTTAATTATTATATATATTTAAGTAATTTAAAACATAAATATATTGTTAAATTTAAATAATTTTCTATAACAAAACTCTATAAGAGCCTTTCTTTAATTTTTAAATTTTTTCAGTTTTTTAAGAATTGGTTTAGGAATCGGAATCGTTTTAAAAGTACCGGTTCGGCATCGATAAAATCCAAACGATACCCAACCCTACTGCCCATTCATGATTCAAATCTCTAGTTCCACCACATATCAAACATGTTATGCTGGATTCACATCAGGCACGGCAAAGAATAACCGTACGGCACCATCACACAGACACACTTGTACACCGCAATCAACATCGTAATCAATCTTCCGCATCTTCAAGATGGAGAACAACTTTGCATACCACTGTCCTCTTCCAGCAAGGTGACTGGCAGGAGCTTTTTCAGTTTAGTATTCATCAACAATAGTTTGATTAAATCTATCTACTGAGCTGTCAAAGCTTTTCTTGCAATCCCATAAACCCATAGGTGAAAGCAACATAGCTCTTCATCGGTGGTACATCATCTTCCATTTCTGGTCCACTACGGCAAAGCACTGCACAAGTTGGATTATTTCAACTCTTGCGACACACCCGCAGCACCGCATTTACATTTTGCCAGATCCAGTGGATTTGCCGCAGCAGTGCGCATTACTTCCTGTTGAAATTAATGGACTTCCACATCAACACAACCAGTTTGCAGTGCCTGGTGTGAATCCAGCATTAGATTGGATTGAGATCTGGTGACAGTGGAGGTCAATTGAGTACTGTGAACTCATTGTCATGTTCAAGAAACCAGTGTGAGATGATGTGAGCTTTGTAAAATGGGCTGTTATCCACTTGGAAGTAGCCATTAGAAGATAGGTACACTGTGGTCATAATGGGATGGACATGGTCAGCAACAATACTCAGGTAGGCTGTGGCATTCAAATGATTCTCAATTGGTACACAGCAAAATGTCCAGTTTGAAATAAAAACTCTCAGAGTTTATATATCTCCAGTGGAGCTATATAAACACTGAGAGTGTTAATTTAACACTTAGGGTGTTGATTTAACACTGGACTTTTTGCTATGTAATAAGGAGCCCCAAGTGTGCCAAGAATGAATATCCATCACACCATTACACCATCACCAACCTAAACCATTGATACAAGGCAGGATGAATCCATGCTTTCATGTTGTTTATGTCAAATTCGGACCCTACCATCTGACCATCCCAGCAGAAATCAAGACTCATCAGACCAACATTTTTCCAATCTTCTATTGTCCAATGTTTGTGGGCCTGTGTAAATTGTAGCCTCAGTTTCTTGTTCTTTGCTGGCAGGAGTGGCACCTAGTGTGGTCTTCTGCCGCTGCATTTTATCTGCTCCAAGGTGCAATGTGTTGTGTGTTCAGAGTTGGTCTTCTGCTACCTTGGTTGTAACCAGTGTTTATCTTAGCTACTGTTGCCTTTCTATCAGCTAAAACAAGTCTGGCCATTCTCCTGTAACATATACCATCAACAAGGCATATTTGTCCAGAGAACTGCCGCTCACTGGCTATTTCGGACTATTTTCTTAAAACCCTAAAGATGGATGTGAGGGAAAATATTATAGAGCAGCACAAATACTCAGACCAGCCTAGGGTTGGGTCCCAAAAACTGGTTCCTGTTTGGAACTGGTTCCAAGTCAACCGATTCTACTGGAATCCTACTGATATCATTTTCTGGTACCTGACAACATTTAAAAAAAATATGCCATCTTCAAGAGGCCAGGGTGGCTGTGACTCCCCATGCAAGTGAAGTCACTCAACTTACCATCCATCAGATAAAAAAAATATGGGAAAAAGAAAATGAAAGTATGCTGCAAACGAACATGTAATATTCATGCTTGACCAAGCAAGCGTAACATCCTACACGGCACACTTATGTGAAATTATTAGGGAACACTAGTCAAGTATTTACATGAATGCTTTTTTCAGGCTATTTTACCACATACATAGTATCATTAGATAACTACAATTATATGGCATGCTTAATATGTTTATCATAATTGTAAAATGAACATGGCATGCATCCTTTTATCCCACATTAGAATCATTTTGACCACTAGGGTGATGTCAGCTAAAATGGGCTATCAGGTATATCGGCCAGATAAGGTTGTAGCTTGATATCTTTTTAATTTTACAGCCAATCACAATAACTTTTTTTACAGCCAATCACATTGTTGCTTCAATAACAATAGTTTTGATTGATCTGAGCTTTCGAATGCAGGCAGGGCAGGGTTTTACTTGAAGCTTGTCAGAGAAATTGTAAGGTAAGTGAGCCTGACATGGTAAATGTCATTTATCACTAATATGGGTACTAAAGCAATTATAAGTAAGCTTATTTTAAAACAATTACACTTTTTCACATTAAAAAAGATATATATATATATGTTTGTTAGCGTTCTATGTAAGCCACCACGACCAACCAGGCAGTGTCGGCCATTACAGTATATCTTTTGTATGCTGTATTTTCATTTTTGTTGTTCAGTCTCAAGTCTACTATTAAATATCCAAACTCTGTAATTGCTTTGCCTTGTTTTCATCTCAAATCCAGCATTAGAGACTGACCAACTGCATTATGAAGCAGCAAGTAGGAATAGACGTCTCTCCCTGCTAAATAGGACCCCAGCAAACTGCGAGAAGTTCATACCCAAAATGGACCCCTATTCATCTCATCCCAGCTGAGGTTTCTAGACAGGGAGAGATATTGTGGAGAAATTAATTCTACTACTCACTGGCCAACTGCTACAAATCTGCCATCTTGGAGAAGGGTGGACCAGAAGTGGACAGCTACTAACTGTTTTCGGCCAGGATAAGGACCATCTTTGCTCCCCCTCACAGTGGAATAGGGTGGTTGATTTGACTGCTCACCTCTGGTCTGGTCAACGACCCACCACATTTCTCACTCCTGCCCGGATGGCAGATATGCGGAGTGGCTGAGTGACCGCAGACTGCCGCCATCTACACTACACAACCCTGTCCAGCAACCTGTTCTGCCAATCAGGAAGGCTAACCTGCTAGATATTCCCCATGTTCCAGTCCCGCTATCTGGGCAGTTTAGCCAGCTGGCATGCTTCCCGGACCTCCCTCTACCTCCCACTGCCACAGCCACCACAGCCCTAGCCTTCGCCATCATAGCCCATGCTGCCGATGACCAGTCTGCCTCTGACCAGTCTACCGCTTTTACATCCGCCACTGTCCATGCCGCATCTGACCATTCTGCTAAAGGTGGCTTCCTATGACTGTGCCACATTTAAAGACACTGAGCTCTTCAGGACAACCCATTGCACTGCCAATGTTTGTCTATGGAGATTTTATGCACCTATGAGCAATGGGTGTGGCTGAAAACAATTGTTAACAATCCCCCCATCCCCGGTTTAAATCCGAAGTCTGATAAAGTGACGTTTTTACCTTGTAGGACTGTGCTTATCCCATACTCCTCATGTAACCTGCTCTGGATGAAACCTCTGTAAAAAGAAAAACAGTGTTATGAAACATACTTTCAGCCCTTTTACTGCAAAGAAAATTAAGTAGGATAAGAGAATGACAAATAGTTTGATAATTATATATAAACACAATGCAACTGTTTTTGCCTCTTCACAGGGACAATGAAACATGCTTTCTGCGCTTGTACTGTGAATAGTTCATCACACAGAGCAGACTGTGCAAGAGGGAAGTGCGTTTGCCTAAGGGTGTGCACAGACACCTATATAATTCTAACTTAACTGTACCTGTTTTACAGTACAATAACACTGTGCATTGCTGGTACTTTGCTGTGTCTTTGAGGTTGTCCTCCCAGCTGCAACTTCAGATGCTGGCTTTAGAGACCCAGATGGCTATGGGAGAGGTAATCTCCCATCGACCCACAGGAATCCTGACATGTGTCGAGAACCAACACTGACTAGGCCTGCCTGAATAAACAATCGTCTCCCTGGGCCAGACTGGCATTAAGGCTATGAGAACACTCAATCCGGTTGCATAATTTGTAGTGCAAAATGTTATAGCTCATACTCAAATGTATTGTGTTTCATCTTTCAAAACAAAAGGCTGTAATGACATGAAGCATGTTTACACTTTTACCCTTTTTTCTCTATTTACTAGAAAATAAGTTCTGGCAGAAAACACCTTGTGAGATTAAACAATGATTTATTGAATATAATATTATATAACACTTCCAACATTTTATACACAACAAACTGTTATACACAACCAACTTGTTACATGCACCTAAATTGTTATACACACCAAAGTTTTTGGCATTGGGTCTGTACCTTAGGGCAACCACATCTACATGGCAAGTTAGTGAATATATATTTCTTCTGTTCACAAAATGTTACGGCAAGTATGAATAACAATAATACTGAGCAATTAGCCTGACACAAAATACCAAAACCCACCAGCAAACCACAACCATACAGAACCAACAAACACAGACAGAACCAAAAAGGTGGAGGCAGGGGCGGGTGGGAGGGTGCACTAAAGCAAGACCGTAATCTTCCGCAGGTAAGCCCACTGACATCTTAAATATGCTGCGTAATTACCATGTGACTAACTATAGCTGATAGATTTATGCCTATCAGCTGATTAGGACAAACACTTCTCCCTCGGATTTCCTGGCAGAACTGGCCATAGATATGTACATATTTGTACATATCTATCAATTTTTAGAACAATATATCCATTAGCCTATATTTTCATTTACGGTGATCGGAACAAAAGCATCTGTAGCTCTGAATGTTCTAGCCATTTTGGGTAAAGTGATCTTACCCATGATACTGACAGTGGGGAAATTGCACTCAGGCTTCACAGCATAATTGTACTGAATGTATAAAACAGTCAGTATTAGTTTCTGTGATAGGGTGTACCATTAGCTGCTGGAAGCTTCCGTTTTTCTTTCCAGACCCTTATCTGAACAATTTTGTCCTGTCAATATTTTATGTCTACATTTTAAATATGTGTTTGTATCACTCTTGTCATAGATAACTTACAAGGACTATGAACAGTCTTGGTTTCTATGGAAACTAATTAGCGTCATTGAGTGAGTGGGTGTTTCAGGAAATCACGTTTTGTGAATTCCTAATGGTATATCATTTTTTCTATCTAGGATATCAACATGAGGGCCAAAGACATACTGTATGA
>JACXGM010043766.1:0-10059 GCA_016801145.1 Umbra pygmaea | reverse complement strand
GTGTTGTGTTTGCACACAACTCTCTGGACACCAATTAAGGCTGCTGCCCTAGGATAGTTCCCATTACGCACGTGAATGGTGTTGGTTGCAGTGCTCGAAGTGGGGCGGTACGCAGTACCCGCACTTCTACATTTTACTCTTAAGTGTACCTGCAATTTTTCTTGTGTACCACTAGGTAGCCGGTACTCAACCACACTGACAGAGAAAGCGTCAGTGTCAGAGAGATTGGTAATGAGCCTAATGTTACATAAACTACACTTCCCAAAGGAGACTACGTGACTTCAGATCTCTAAGGGCAAGCAGTCAGCCCACCTCACAACTTCACTTCTCCACGGACGCTAGTTCGAAAAAGCTGTCTGATGCCCGCGGCTGCCGCCTGACCGTAACAGATTTTTCACTCCTGAAAACTTAAAAACTAAAAGGTTTCTCTAAAAATAAGTTTGTTTTTTGTAAGTCGTTATGTTAGCCTGGCTTCAGAAAGGTACTAAAAGAATGTGTGTTCCAGAGCCAGACACGTCAACAGAGGTCCAAGTCCAATAGAAACATCATGAATGGTACTGTCCCTGATGTTTCTATTGGTCCAAGTCCAATAGAAACATCAGGTACAGTACCATTCATGAGCTTCAAACTAACGTTAATTAAAACCCTTCACTGTCTCCCGACGTTCGCAATTATTTCGCGAACAATACATGCTTGATACCATTGGAAAAATGAAGATCAGACGAAAATAATGTGTGGTTGCTCATCCCTGTGGGTTAAATACAGCCGGGGATATGGTGTCTCAAAGTTGAGCATGTTTTTTAGACGGTAGCCTTTACTAAATACATTACAGACAGGATGTAAAAAATAGCTGGGATTTCAAAAACATATAGAAATATAGTAAGAAATGGGTGCAGGATTTTGATGTTGACTTGTTTGTATGGCCTTCAAACTTTGCACACTGGTCCAGGAGCCCTGGGGGCTTGACAATATGTATTAAAAAGCCTTATTCATCATGGTTTACATGCTTTAACACATAAAAAAAATATACATATGTTCTTTAGTTTTTTTGGGATGAATATTTAATAAACATAAAATTCAATGGCCCAGGATGTTGGATTTCATTCATTCATGTTGTACCCATGGATCTGCTGAGTCAAAAACCATAAAGCACTTCACTATAGGTCTTTCTAGAGGCCGAAAGATCGGTGAAGGGTTCAAAAAGAACAACTTTGCTCTCCCAACTACAATAATGCTAAAATAACCAAATATACTGTACATCTCAGGACTTACTTTTTCAAGTTCACTATATTGGAAAAACGCATGTGACATATTTTACTATTGCCTTCATATTTTACTATTATATTGGTTTTACTATCATGTTTTTCTAATATTTTGCTCTTTAATGTAATAGGACTATTATTGTGCAGCTTAAAATTCAGGGTACTCCACAAAATTAAGGTGCATTCTACAAAGTGTCCATCATTACTATTGTAGGGCCCTATCATTTTTGCATTTTTTTTTTAATTTAACCTTTATTTAACCAGGTAAGTTGACTAAGAACAATTTCTTATTTACAGCAATGACCTGGGAGCAATTAGGGTAAAGTGTCTTGCCCAAGGATACAACAACATTTGGCTCAGTCGGGAATCGAACTGGCAACCTTCTGACTACAAGTCTGACTCCCTAACCACTGAGCCATCTGTGCCCCGAAATTGCAGATAATGCAGACAGAATCGTGGAATCCAGACATTAACACGGAATTCAACAAATACATCAGTATTGTACCGCATTTCTTACACACTAGAATGCCTCAAATATGGAAGTAAATTTGTGCTCAATGCAGTGAGTTTGTCTACTGAATAAAGCCAGCACGCGCCTCTATCATATCGTTCCAATGTTGTTCTTCCCTTTATACTGTACCTATTATGTAGGTGCCATCTTCGGAAAACAGACTCGACCAGTTGAACCATGAACGCCGTGCTACGTGAGCTGAACTGTGACTTGGAATCTCCCATGGCAAGAGGTTTTGCGGTCATTCATGCATATCACTGAGCAATACTTACAGCTGGTGATGTGAACTAAAATCAAACACAATTTGCTTACAGTTAAGCTCACGTAGCACAGAGTTTGTGGTTTGACTGGTCGAGTCTGTTTTCCGAGGATGGCTCCCGGCTGTGAATGGTACTGTCTTTTAAACTATATTTTTAATAAACTGTCTGTACACTTACAAAGTTCTCAATGCTTAGGTTTGCATGTAACTAGGGACCCTCATTATGCTACTATGGAAGTGTGGTGCTATTTTGAGCCTTGTTAGTGGTATAAAATAGCGATCTACTTTTACTTCATCCATGCCCTCACAACTAGCGTTATAAGGTAATTATCAGTTTGCAGTGGGGACATTCGATTAGCACGAAAAACATTTCCCAGAGAACGGTACACTCGGTGCCAATGTGTTATTAACCCCTAGGTTTATTTTGCGCCAGAGTTGTCGTTTAATGGACTTATAAGTAGTCAATAAATAGTCATACAAAATACCGCATGGAAATGGACTAACAAAGGACAAAATAAGACTGCCTTTACACCATTGATTGGCACCTATTTAACAGCAGTGAGATCAGCAGTTACACATGAAGAACACCTTTTACTAAAAGGATGTGTAAGTACACATGTATGGTTCCTATTGTATAATAACTAATTACTATGTTGTAAACGTACAGTACATAATATTCCATGTAACAACCACCATTTTTACTACAGTTATTACTGTAGGGTTAAATAATAAAAAATGTAATGTAACATGCAACCAAAATTATGAATTCCCTTTACGAAAATCTGCATTAAATTGATATTGATAAAAATATATTTAGATTTTTTTTAAATTATTTATCAGTATGCTTTACTATTTTTCTTTGGAAGAATTCCATTTATTTTGAAAAAATGCATCATCCATTATTTCCAATGTAAATGTGCAGAATGTTGAGTTCACTAACTCCAAGACAGCTGGGTCCATTTGAAAGATTGTCCAATCTCCATAGCAACTGTAACAGTCATCAGTGCTGCTGCAAACAGCATGGTTCTCCTTAGCTAATTGAAAACGTTTCTACACCATTGTAATCCTTCAATACCCTTTCTGCTTCTCATATTACAAATGAAGTAGACACGTTAACCCTGAGTGTCTACATTCATTTTGTACTTTCATTTACTCTCCATACTCAGGTGTTATTATTGTAATTTAAATCCAATTTAATCAATTGGAAAACAGATATTTTGGTCTGCCAAAAGAAGAATATGAACTTGGTCTACTGTAAAGCGTGGTAATATTTTAGTCATGGGGGTGGCTGGAACAGGGACCACATTTGTCAGCTAATGCTCATGTTACACTGGTAATGTGAAATCAGCCACACATGCAGCGCAATGCTTAAACAACCACAATGGCCTGACTCATAGACAGTGGAACACAACATTATCTTTTCCACGGCTCAATTATTCATTAGGCAAACATAATTCATTTAGTTATCCTTTCTCTCTGTGTTTGGAATTAAGCACTGAAGTCAGTTTGGAGTAATTATTAATCCCATATAAATATTAGAGCAAAGATGAGCGCCTGCAGAAACCAGAAACCTACATAATCTTATAATGAAAACGTAGCTATAATGACACCGCTAAAGAAGTTTAAACCCATTTAGTTTTGTATTCTATTATTTTATGGATTGGAAACATTTTATAGCAATTCTGGAAGGATTCTGATTGCCGTACTGTAGACAGTTTACTATCATTGATACAACAGTGCTCTAGAATAGCAAAATATGTCTGTCTTCCTCTAATCATTAGTTGCCTTATCTATGAGGTGTGTCTAAGAGAACCAGGCATCCTGGCATCTGGGAGTGGGTCAGAGGAGTACAGAGGAGGTAGGAGGCTGTTTGATGGAATCATTCTGTGAGCCCAAATACAAACACATAAAAACAGACATGGAAACAAACACACACACACACACACACACACCAAGTCAGGATAGAAGGTGCCACACTGTTAACATATCACATACATAAACACAGACAGAAGTACAGACAAAGTAGTATGAAAGTACCCACACATACACACACACTCCCACAGACACATTTAAAACACACACACACGCATACACACCCACACATTATCAGAGACTGACAAAAACACAAACACAAACATTATCAGAGACTGACAAAAACACAAACACAAACAAACACACAGACAAATGAACACAGACACAGATAAAAATGGACACCCTCTCACCTACAGACACAAATACCAACACACATCGAGACACACATTGTATACAAAAACACACACACCCATCCACACACACATACAAATGCAACCATCCACAGACATGTATATATATAATACAAACACCCACACCCACAGAGACATATACACCCACCCGTCCACCTTTCTCTCCTTTGGTTCCTCATCCCTTAGGCCCTCAACTGTGACTCAGACAGACAGCTGTGCTTTGATCTCTGTGGCCCACGAGTCTTAGCTGTGAGATCAAGGGGCCAGTTTGTCTTGAAACTAACTGAGCCACAAAGGGAGCTAATACACTGAAGTGCCTTTTTGCATCCATGTTTGGGTTGGGCTGACAGGCTGAAGGTGAGGATTAACCCTTCACCGTTCTATTTCTGTTCTGTGGTAAAATCAAACTGAAGAAAGAAAAACAGATATAGTAGTGTGCTCGTTCTCTCAAAAATATGACCAATAATTGCTCATAGTCAAATGGTAATCAGAAACAGGGCAGCTGATAGGGGGGGACAACCGGGTATGTTGTCCCGGGCCCAGTCCTGAGGGGGGCCCAAAATGTTGTTTTTGCACAGTAATTTTTTTTAGCGGGGGGCCCTAAATGTGGAATTTGTCCCGGGCCCACAGATTCCTATCGGCAGCCCTGATCAGAAAGATATGTGAGTTTTGTCATTTGAAGGTATTGAGTTCAAGAGTCATCTGTACTGTCATGCAACAACAGACGTCATGAGACACTTGCTAATAATGGTAGTGTTTGAATTCCCCATGTGTCTTATTAACTTTCTGAAGATTTTTTGTCAGTTTATTTATACCTCTCCTTTGGGTCTTTGGAAAAAAAATCCTCCCTTAAATTACCATGGAAACAAGTTAAAATTTTGTCCCAGTGGATCTTTCAAATTTATGCAATGAATAATAAATGTGTGGATTCCTGTCTTCACTGTGTCACTGTCTGCCTGTTTGACTATATCAACAATAACAAAAACATTCAGTAAACTAGGCATGAGTAAACATTTCCCCCACTCTAAATGATGCAGCGCCCCCTCTGGTGTCAATGTCATATTACATATTCATAGACGCACAGTATTTCTTTGTGTACAGTATTTGAAATACAGAATACATTTAAAGTGCGTTTCTTTGACTTGAACTGTTTTTCATGGCCTTGAACTACAGTACAGTCCAATGAGTTTTGTAACAAGATATTGTAAAGAGTTATCACATATTTTACTAAATTTAGTATTCCTGATTTCAAGGTGTCTTTTCTTAGAGATGAAGATTATAGAATTCTTTGTATGTATTTATTTGTAAATATATTGAATTTGCATCTCAGTCAATGTCCAGCAAAACATACAAGTAGTGCAATAAACAAAAGTATATAAACAGCCTTGAAGATAGTTACCGTAAATAATGAGGTTATGTTCCTCGCATCAAAACTGCAACATGCAAGATTTATTCGTATCCTGAACATGACATTTCTGGCTATTCATGGTATAGAGCGCTGCAGCAGATGTTCGAGACTACTACTTCATTATGTAGCGCTGCTTGTGTGCAGGTCGTGCACCTGTGAATTCAATCACATTTGTATAGTTGGTGAATATGTAAACCTCCCATGTCCTGACTTAAGGCTTCCATACTGAATGAGCAGTGTGATGAGAATTTGGACAGCTTTTTTTTGGGATCAATTTTTGACCATCACTCAACTGTGAGGGTCGTCAACGTGGTGAGGTTTGAATGGGAATCGGACAAGGTAATTTGAAAAACTATGGAAATTTATGGTAATGAAAAAAAAAGGTTTTATTGTAATCTGTACCCTGCCTTAGCTCTGCCACTAATCATTGTACATTTGCAAATGCTTGAGATCTCTTACACGACACATCCACTTTCAGGTGGCTGTAGTGAAATGGGTCAAGCTTCATATTCCTGGGAGTGCAAATAACTAAGGGTCTATCCTGATCCTGTCATATTGATTCCATATACATAAAGGGAGGCAACGGCTGTTCGTCTTTCCACGGTTGAAGAGATTTAGTATGGCCCCTAGGATTTTAAAGTTATTTTATACTTGCACCATCAAGAGCTTTCTCTCTGGATATAGTACCACCTGGTACGACAGCTGCTTCTCACAGGAGCGTTGCACCCTGCAGAGTGTGGTGAGGTCTGCTCAGCATATCATCGGCTGTCCCCTCACTTCACTGCAGGTCATCTTCCATGAATGGCAGCTAAGATCATTGCCAATGCCCGCCCCCCAAGTAACTGTACCTTGACTCTCATGCTCTCTGGTAAGCGGTTCTGCAGTATTAGCTCCAGGACCACCAGGTTCAGGGACAGCCATCAGATTCATGAACTCCACAAACTAAACTCTTCCCTGTCAGTAGCACATCCCTAATAGGACCTTTTGCATCGCATTAACTACTTTTGTTGCACAGCCTCTAGCCGATATATTATTATACCGTTCATTATTGTTAAAATGTCATGCACATGATTGGTTGCCTACATATAATTATAATAATTATAATAATAATGACAACAACAACAATAATAATAGTAATAATAATGATGATGATAACAATACATGTTACTAATAGCAACTAATAAAAAAAGCATGTACCTATTTATCTATTGCCGATACTTGACTATTGCATTTTGCATGTTGTTGTACAGTATGTTGGCTATTTTAAATCATACAGTATACCTGGATGGTATTAATTTTTATTTTATTGCTGAACATGTAATCAAATACTTTGATCTTTTTCTCAAGTTCTTCAGAACTGGGCCAGTGGTCTCCTCACTTTGTCTATTTTATTTGTTATATCATGGGTAATGTAGACCGATTAACAGCCTAACTAACTAATTGATTTACAGTGGCATTGAAAGTTTGGGGTCACCCAGAAATGTTGATGTTTTATATTGAAATTCATACCTTAAGACCTTTTCCTGTTCTAGCATAATTGTGAAAAGCAGGGTCCATTAAGACATGGTTCAACAAATTTGGTGTGGATGAATTCTAGTGGGCAGCACAGAGCTCTGACATCGACCCCACTGAACACCTTCAGGATGAATTGAAACGGCGATTGCGAGCCAGGCCTTCTCATACAACATCAGTGCCTGACATCACAAATGCTCTTTTGGCTGAAATTACCACAAACACACTCCAGAATCTTGTGGAAATCCATCCCAGAAGAGTGTCAGCTAATGCCCATTGTTTTGGAATGGTGTGTCCACAACCTCATTTGAATGTCATGGTTAGGTGTCCACATACTACACCTTTTCTCTTATTTAGTCTATATCAGTCCATCTTTGTAATTTAAATATGTTTTCTGAGCAGTAACTGAATGGTTGCTATGGTAGATTGACTCTTTAAAAAGGCATTTCAAAATGCTTAAAGGACAATTCCAGAGTAAATAAAACATTTTAAATATAGTATTTAAAAACGATACCCTAGAATGATTAACTTCATATACAGTGCGGTTCCAGTTTTTTTTTTTCTCCAAAAACAGCCAAGTACAGTTTGGTTGCTTCTCTATCTGATTTTACTTGAAATACCACAATGTCCAGAATTCAATGCATACTTTGCTCCTGCGCATTGCGAATCGCTTCGGTGGAGTTGAATTTAGCATAAGGACCTTGGCTACTACTTAGAAATTATACAACACAATTTGAAACATTTACTACGAGTCACAATATCGTCCAAGAGCTCTAACTCCTACAACCCTTCATTAGGTACAGATTTAGCAATAATCTGCAAAAGATTATTTTTAATTTGACGTTCGTTCCTCTAAGTATTTACACAATCACCGATAGCTACATTGAAGCTAATAACGCTACCTCTACTCCAGATAGGCCTGGGGCTGGCTGGAAGGAAACCCCATAAAAACGTACTAGTTAGCCGGTTAGCCACTGAACCATTGCTCTAACTCATCTTTCATTTGTTATTTCCAAACAAAATTGCACCAAAAAGTATACAACCAACCTGCCTTTAAATAGAACAGAGTTAGCAGTACTCTATTAGGCATTTTGATTAGTTTATGTTTGTTCCTCCAAGTATTTACATAATCACCGATAGCTACATTGAAGCTAATGAGGCTACCTCCACTCCAGATAGGCCTGGGGCTGGCTGGAACGAAACCCCATAAAAACTTACTAGTTAGCCAGTTAGCCACGCATCCATGCCTCTAACTCATCTTTCGTTCGTTATTTCCAAACAATTGCACAAAAAGTATACAACAACCCTGGCATTAAACAGAATACAGTTAACAGTTAGGCATTTTTATTATTTTTACATTCTTTCCTCCAAGTATTCACACAATTACAAGATGCTACATTGGAGCTAAAAATGGCTAACCCCAGCCAAGTAGATGGTAAATCAGCTCCATACCTGTGATAATTTGGTCCTCCATCTGACCTGGTTATTTAATGTTAAATTGCCATTGAGATACATGCCAAACTCCTGCCTACATACTGTTTAAACCATGACACAGGGTCATTGCTACAATTGAGAACGTCTTCTCAATCAACTTACCTGGTGTAATGACTTGCGTTTGTCATCTTCTCTCCTGGACAACCGCGGGTCAATACACCAGGTAAGTTGATTGAGAAGACATTTAAGTTAAATAAACAGTGTTTTATTCCCCATAAACAGACTTAACAAAATAACACAGCCACGATGGGCAACAAATGTATAATATATTTGAACAACACTGACATTAACATTAATCAATGACCGACAGGGAATGACACAAACACAGAGGATTATATAGTAACTTGATGAGAGTTAAGCAGAAACATCTGTTGACCAAGTGTGAAACACTGGCGATCTATAGGCTGCACAAGTCATGTGATAAAGGCTATGTGACCATAACAGTGGGAAATATTTGACAAATGACAACAACAACGCATACAGGGGAGAAACTAAATACATCTATCTCCCAAGGGGGGCGACCATGACACCTGGCAACACATGTTTACTGTAGCTACAGAACAGCATTGACAGTGTTGACACTGTAAGACATCAACTTCCGTCCAGACTGTGATTACTATTCTTTTCTGTATGTCATTATATATTATGTAGAATATACAGTGCCTTGCGAAAGTATTCGGCTCCCTTGAATTTTTCGACCTTTTGCGACATTTCAGGCTTAAAACATAAAGATATAAAACTTTAATTTTTTGTGAAGAATCAACAACAAGTGGGACACAATCATTAAGTGGAACGAAATTTATTGGATATTTCAAACTTTTTTAACAAATAAAAAACTGAAAAATTGGGCACGCAAAATTATTCAGCCCCCTTAAGTTAATACTTTGTAGCGCCACCTTTTGCTGCGATTACAGCTGTAAGTTGCTTGGGGTATGTCTCTATCAGGTTTGCACATCAAGAGACTGAAATTTTTGCCCATTCCTCCTTGCAAAACAGCTCGAGCTCAGTAAGGTTGGATGGAGAGCATTTGTGAACAGCAGTTTTCAGATTTTTCCACAGATTCTCGATTGGATTCAGGTCTGGACTTTGACTTGGCCATTCTAAAACCTGGATATGTTTATTTGTGAACCATTCCATTGTAGATTTTGCTTTATGTTTTGGATCATTACCTTGTTGGAAGACAAATCTCTGTCCCAGTCTCAGGTCTTTTGCAGTTTTCTTCCAGAATGGTTCTGTATTTGGCTCCATCCATCTTCCCATCAATTATAGCCATCTTCCCTGTCCCTGCTGAAGAAAAGCAGGCCCAAACCATGATGCTGCCACCACCATGTTTGACAGTGGGGATGGTGTGTTCAGGGTGATGAGCTGTGTTGCTTTTACGCCAAACATAA
>JACXGM010043086.1:0-10201 GCA_016801145.1 Umbra pygmaea | reverse complement strand
CTAGCTTAGCTACAGTGGCTAGCAGCAGGCTCCATCTTTACAGTAGTACAGTGGGATGCCTGCTAGCTTAGCTACAGTGGCTAGCAGCAGGCTCCATCTTTACAGTAGTACAGTGGGATGCCTGCTAGCTTAGCTACAGTGGCTAGCAGCAGGCTCCATCTTTACAGTAGTACAGTGGGATGCCTGCTAGCTTAGCTACTGTGGCTAGCTGCAGGCTCCATCTTTACAGTAGTACAGTGGGATGCCTGCTAGCTTAGCTACTATGGCTAGCTGCATATTACAGAAATGCAGATTAAAAAGTGCTTGACATAGCTAATGTGGAGTTGCTAGATGAGTGACACCAACAAGTGACCCAGTCTGACTACAGTATACACATACTAGTGCAAATTGGGTTGTAAATTTGGCCCACAACTGTTTCAGCCCATTCCTGATCTCTCCTGCCTCATTGTCCTTCCTCAATGATGCACTGACATACCCAGAAATATAGAATATATAAAACAAGACACAAGGTACATGCTGGCTTGCATCAGTGTGTGTCTTTACTAGAGTTGTGCGGAAAAATATTGTACTGAGAAGTTACCATAGTACCAGCATTTCAAAACGGTACTATACCAGCATTTTATGTATTTCTATTTTCCTGTGAGAATGTGTTTGTATAGAAATGTGAGAGACAGAGAAAGCCAACTGCTTAAAGATTGAATGCAATTGTCCTTGAAGAAAAGCAGGGTGATCGTAGTAAAACCTAGTGATAAAGGGGAGCCCCTAAACATTGCAGCGCCAGTTTGTAAAAGGTGTTTCAAAGTTTGTTTCATGAAGGTGGAAAGTCTGAACCCCTTGTAGCATATGTCTGACAACCACCCTGATCTTTAAAACAAGACAGGTGTGATAACAAACACATTAAAAGTGTAGATACAAATATTTCTTGACAGTTTAATTAAGTCCACAGCAATTGTACATATTGTACAATGATCAGCCATTACATTATGACATAACAATGCCTACTATTGTGTAGGTCCCCGTATTGCCATCAAAACAGCAGGACTATATGCAACAAACTGTGATGCACCGTGTGTTCTGATGCTAAACACCTTCTAAGACATCAACTTTGAGGGCAAAAAGAAGCAGGAAATATGGGCAAGCATAAGGATTTTAGTGACTTTGACAAGACCAAATGGTATTAGAACACACAGTGCATCGCAGTTTGTTGCGTATGGGGCTGCTGTTTTGGTGGCAAAAGGGGGACCTACACAATATTAAGCAGGTGGTCATAATGTGATGGCTGATCGGTGTATAACACATTTTCATTTGTACATAAAATAAGTTCTATTTTCACTTCACTACCGAGTTCTGACCAGTCGTATTCACGTTTCCGGGGATCCTCTTCACCCAATGCTTTGCCCCGGGAATGAAGCAGGGAGGTCGGCATTTCATTAAGTTTCATCACCACAGCAACACTGTCACATCTGCACAGCCACGACTGCATGTGTTCCCATTCCATGAATAATCTTTGCATATCAGGCAATTTTGGGCCTGCTAAAAAACAATATGTCCTCTATTTGCAAAAAATGCACAACTAAGAAATAAACATCTAATTTGACTCAAACGGTGTTACTGTATATATTTATTAAAATTGGTAAAATCACAAACGAGGCGTTTTATTTCTGAACTTTGATTCAGGGGCGTGAGGAGAACACATAAGGAAGTCAACTGAGCACCTCCTGAGTCTAGCTGTAGGTTAAAAAAAATATGCCAGTGACATCACTGGCATAGAATTCACAAACTTACTGTGGCCGATTTGTCTTCGGAACACGTTGAGGAGGTTTTTTTAGTGACTGTCGGAAACGTGACCACCACAACGATTTTGAAGTGTTTGGGGTCTGGAATGACCCTTTAAGTAGTCAGATACTTAATATAAAAAAGTTTTTACGAAACATGATTGGTTGTTGTGGATACCAAGGTACCAAAGCTAGTATCATATCAAAGTCAAAACGTGGTTTCAGAACAACCCTAGTGTGAGCTGTGTGAACTTACAGCTTAGCAGCGAACAGCCGGCTCATCTTGGCCATGTGTTGGTTGTCACAGTCTGGGTCGGGCGTGTCGTCGTGCGGGTCTAGGCCTGACCCTGGGCCGTGGCTCAAACGTCTCTTGGTGGGGCTGATGGGAGGTGGCCCAGTTCGGTGACTGAGGTTGGTGATGCCAGATGATGACATCATGGACTGATGCATCCTGGGATCACCTCGCAGTGCTGCCTCTCCTGGGAACACAGAACAGAACTTTTAGAACGTAGAAAGCCTTGTTAGAACCTGCAACACAGTGCAGTGAAGGCTGAACAGAGAAAACAAATTTTAGAGCAATTACTGGTGAGAAAGCAATTACCGGTGAGAAAGTCATGTTTAATTCTAGAATTTTTCATGATTCTGGATAATCATGAAACATGATTATCCAGAATCATGAAAAATTCTAGAATTATTTTAGTAATTCTGGCCAACACATGGCCAAGATGAGCCGGCTGTTCGCTGTTCTCCTCAATTTTTATATTATTCTGGATAATTTTTAAGCCTGTTAGATTAAGAGCTTTGTCAAAAAAGGTGCTGCCTGGCTAATAAACACCTTGTTTCCAAAATGGAACCCTGTTAACTAGGAAGTTAAGGCCATGCTTTAGTCTTGAATCTAATGGAGCCTATTGAAATGTAGTGGACTGTATAGTGAATTTATGATTCACACTCAAAATAATTATTATACTAGCATGAAGCAGCTGTGTAATAAATGCTGTAGTTACTATTAGACTTTGAATAAACATTTTGCTGAATGTGTAAGTGAATGTCCTGGTATGGCAGGTTTGCAGGGAACATGGTGAAATGTTTGAACAATAAACAAGTTCATATAAATGTACGCGGTTTCCATTTCTTCCTGGCTCCAGGACTGTGCGGAGCAGAGAGTTCAATGTGTGGGAGGAGAGAGAGGGAGGAAACGGGGCCACTACTGGCAATATCTGCATGGGGACTTTCCACTAGAAAAACTCAGCCCAATTTTATCCTGCCTTAACTCTGAGAAAAAATTTACTGAGCCCAGTTTATATAAGAACACCATGTAAAAAATTACTAAGCAGATAACATACACATCTTGTCTTAAGGAAGCAGTCTGAGTGTGTTTTTAACCCTTCCGTTTAGGGTTGGATGTATAATATTTTTTTACAATGTAAATACTCTCAGAGTAGAATAAAAAAATTCATCCGCACTACTTTAACAGCCAGAGCCTAAATGGTGCATACAGTATTTGTGAAAACAGCAAGTGTCAAGCTTAGATCTATAGTGGAGCACAGATGGGTCAGTGGTTAGGGAGGCAGATGTTTAGTCAGAAGGTTGCAGGTACGATTCCCAACTGTGCCAAATGTAGTTGTGTCCTTGGGTAAGGCAATATTACCCTAAGTTGCTCCGGGGGGGGGGTGTCCCTGTACTGACTAAGTTGCTCTGGTGTCTGCTAAATGACTATAATGTAAAATGTTTGGTTGTGGACATACAACACAATATTACATATTGTTGACTTCTCTAAAACAATACGCATGTCATTACATATACATTTCTTTACATTATTGATACAGGGAAATCAAGCTGAGACCAGGGACTTTAACAGTTCAGCCCAGAAATATAAGAATCTATACATATTACGTATTCATAACCATACAGTACGGGGTGCGCTTCATGGTTCGCACATGAACCCGAATACAAAACATTAAATGAAAATGTAATTTTTAGTTACTACGGTATGTTGAATGTCACTGCAATAAATCAGAAATCTGAAAATATATAACTCGTCATTCTGAGGCTTTGCACAAATTGAAATCAAAATTGTAGCCTACTCATTTTGGACACTTCTCCAACTTTGTGAGCAAAAACTTGAGAAGGTACAGCTACAATGGCGAGTGGTGGTAATGATTCAACATGGGAAAGTCCTCCAGCGTATTCTGTAGACAAAACTGTAATATGGCTTAACATCATTGTCACTTGTTTTCCCTGTATGGAAAGGAAAACAGACAAACAATGCATACAATGGGGCAATGCATGTGCAAACTGTATTTTACAAAAGTATTTTCTATATTAAGCTTCACAATGTTACTTCGTCAATAATGGTTCAGTTGAGGGGGGTGAATATGAAGTTCTGATGCGCACCACTGGGGTGGTGGTTCCCAACCACTGGGTTAGGACCCCTGGTGGTACAGTAAACAGTCTGGGAGCCACTGGCCCACTGGATCAATGTTTATATATTGATGTCTGAGATGAAAAGCGGAATGACAAATAAAATAAAACAGATATCAGGATTTGGAAAAAATAAAACTGAACTGACCAAAACATAATACAGCCCTACAACTCATCAGAGCAAGGACACACAAAGAAATAAAAACTGTTGTCAGGGCATAATAACTTACAAAGGCCAATAGGTGTTTTTAGAGCCAAGGATATGCGCCCCTCTTTTGCCAATTAAACTGACAACTGATCTCTAAAAACGTATTACCAGTCATGTTTTGCGGTGTATCAAAACGTTCCAAGTCCCTCAAACTACATTACAAACCGTACCGTGATTTTCACAATATGCAATATAATGCAAGAATTGACAATGCAATGTAAAAAGCATTTAGGATGCATTTAACAGTAAACCAGTGCAAGTTAAAGAGCATTTAGGATGTGATTACTGGTAAAATAGTTAAATGTAAAGAGCATTTAGAATACATTTAACAATAAAACAGCACAATGTATAAAGCTAGGCAGCTTTCTGAATGAGAAAGCAATTGTCATTTGCCGTTCTTTTGACTGACATGTACCTGCATGTTGGAAGACTCCATGGCAACAGGGATGACATAATTGTTTCTGGCAGGAGGGGGAGGCGACACAGAGGACTGTACTGGTACAGATTGTCTGACTATCTATTCATCCACTACACAGCCACTGACAACCCAACACCCAAAATGCCATCTACACTAGCAGCATTGTGCATGCACATATTGTAAAACAAATGTAAACACGTTGATTAATTAATGTATCTACACTGCTCATACGCATGGCACTGGAACAGTTTAGTATTTTGTTTCTTTCATGTTAAGGAATTAATTACCACCTATGTTATTGAAGTTAAGGTCACTACAAACACACAAATTAGCCTCATTCAGCTTTTACCAACCTGCTAATTATTAGAATCAGGTGTGCTAGATTAGGGTTGGAGTGAAAACAATCAGGACAGTAGCTCTCCAGGACCAAGGTTGGAGATGCTTGATATAGAGGATAGAGAACAAAGATGTCTGGGTTGAGCGTTAGATTTAGGGGCAGCAAGGTGGCCTAGTTTGTAAAGCAAGGATACTCAAATCTTACCCTACGTGGGCCGGACCCTGCTAGTTTTATCTCATCATGTTTTGCACCCACCTGGTGTCCCAAGTCTAAATAAATGCTGGATTAGAGGGTTGTAAAGAAAAGACGGAGTAAACCTGGATTTGAGGGCCAGACTTGAGTATGAGAGGTGTAGAGCATCTGACTGGTGGCCATAAGGCTCTTGGTTCAATCACATATTTAAAGGCTTGGTCACTGTATCCGTGAGAAAGACAGTTCACCCTAATTGCTCCCAGGTCATTCCTGCAAATAAAAAGATGTTCTTATTGAAATTGCTTGGTTAAATAATGGTAAAATAAGGGTTAGAAAAAGGGTTAACAAGACTAGATTTGTTTTTGTGCATATCCACGTCAGAACATGCATCCTAAGATAGTAACCATGGGTATGTTTGTGGTTAACCTGGTACCACCCAAACACTCGACTAGCATTCTGGATAACCTGATCTGATTACAGTGGGATGCCGATGGTTTTAAAAGGCATGAAATAAGCCACTTTTACAAAGAAGAATCAAACAGACATGAAACAATGCCACTCCTGTTCCCTGTGCTGTCAGCAGCTCAACCAATCGGCCAGCTCCATTCCAGCTACAGTGCAGACTAGCAGAGTAGCACACGTTTGTGCTGAAATCCCATCTTCATTTGGTCAATCCAACACAAAGAAACATGGTACTAGATGATTCCAAAGACACCAACCAAAGTACATAGCACTGAGCTGGGCAGGAGAGACTCAACGTGTTAAAAAGCCAAACAAATCGAAACACTTATCAATAAACTTCTTATCTGCTATGGGTAAATGTGTAATCACAGCAGTAAGTGTGCCATTGACATGAGGAAAGGTTAACCAGTTCACACTATTCAAACAGGACCTTTCTATAGTGTGACACAGTTAACAGATAATGATATAAACTGTTGCCTAGTGCGTGTGCACGTCTAGGTAATGTTTGCTTTCTGAGTACCGTTTCATTTTGTTTATCCATTTTTTTTACTCTAATGTGCTTGAACAATATAAACACAGTACAGCAAAAAGCCTGGTGAGCTGAGCGGACAGACAGACAGCCACAGACTAAAGCCCGCAGGCAGCATGTATATCTAACCCCGTAATAACCATGTTCACTAACTGATGAAGTCAAATCTAACCCGTAATAACCATGTTCACTAACTGATGAAGTCAAATCTAACCCCGTAATAACAATGTTCTCTAACAGATGAAGTCAAATCTAACCCGTAATAACCATGTTCACTAACAGATGAAGTCAAATCTAACCCCGTAATAACCATGTTCACTAACAGATGAAGTCAAATCTAACCCCGTAATAACCATGTTCTCTAACAGATGAAGTCAAATCTAACCCGTAATAACGATGTTCACTAACTGATGAAGTCAAATCTAACCCGTAATAACCATGTTCTCTAACAGATGAAGTCAAACCTAACCCGTAATAACCATGTTCACTAACAGATGAAGTCAAACCTAACCCGTAATAACCATGTTCTCTAACAGATGAAGTCAAACCTAACCCGTAATAACCATGTTCACTAACAGATGAAGTCAAACCTAACCCGTAATAACCATGTTCTCTAACAGATGAAGTCAAATCTAACCCTGTAAAACCATGTTCACTAACAGATGAAGTCAAACCTAACCCGTAATAACCATGTTCTCTAACAGATGAAGTCAAATCTAACCCATAATAACCATGTTCACTAACAGATGAAGTCAAATCTAACCCCGTAATAACCATGTTCACTAACAGATGAAGTCAAATCTAACCCGTAATAACCATGTTCTCTAACAGATGAAGTCAAACCTAACCTGTAATAACCATGTTCTCTAACAGATGAAGTCAAACCTAACCCGTAATAACCATGTTCACTAACAGATGAAGTCAAACCTAACCCGTAATAACCATGTTCACTAACAGATGAAGTCTTACTACAGGCTGAAACTAGGGATGTAACGATTAAATATTTTGATGGTACGATTATAGTTTGAGGAATAATCACGGTTTCTCGATTATTATGCATTAATTTCACAAAACTATGCATGTATAAAACCACAACCATTCTTGAATCAGAGATTTTATTGTAGATCATACTTTGATGGTTTAACAGTTACTGCCTTTTGAAACAAAAATCATACACCAAATAATACAGTACAAAATAAATAAAAATGAACAAAACGTGTCTCTTTGGAGTTAAATATAAGCTACCTACCTCTGTAAACATCCATGTCATTAAACATCCATGTCATTATTCCAAAACAAACAAATGGAGTCAAAAGCTGCAGGGCTCATTTGATCAACTAGCCTATTTTACAAAATTATTTTGAATTTTCTAGTGGTGTATTTTTCTCTACATTTCATTTGGTCCTGAGTAGAGAACTTGTGAAACTTCTTCAACCATGTGTCCAGACGTACAAGGCGTTCAGTGCTCAGAGATATGGCCAAGGTAAGGACATCTGAAACCTGACACATAATAAGTTGAAATGTCAAGACTGGGCCAGGAAATATCTGAAGAGAGATTTTTCACAGGTTTTATGGACTGATGAGATTGACTCTTCACGGACTAGATGGATGGGCCCGTGGCTGGAACAGTAACAGGCTCAGAGCGCCACTTCAACTGAGACGCCAGCAAGGTGGCGGTGGGTACTGGTACGGGCTGGTATTATTAAAGATGAGCTAGTTGATACCAGCAAGGTGGCGGTGGGGTACTGGTACGGGCTGGTATTATTAAAGATGAGCTAGTTGATACCAGCAAGGTGGCGGTGGGGTACTGGTACGGGCTGGTATTATTAAAGATGAGCTAGTTGATACCAGCATGGTGGCGGTGGGTACTGGTACGGGCTGGTATTATTAAAGATGAGCTAGTTGATACCAGCAAGGTGGCGGTGGGTACTGGTACGGGCTGGTATTATTAAAGATGAGCTAGTTGATACCAGCAAGGTGGCAGTGGGGTACTGGTACGGGCTGGTATTATTAAAGATGAGCTAGTTGATACCAGCAAGGTGGCGGTGGGTACTGGTACGGGCTGGTATTATTAAAGATGAGCTAGTTGGACCAGTTTGGGTTGAAGATGGGACTCAAACTGAACTCTCAAACCTTTTGCCAGTATTCAGAAGACACTTTCTTCAATCAGTGGTACAGAAAAGTCTGCATCTTTCAAGAAGACCATGATTTTTATGCAGGACAATGCTCCATCGCATGCATCAAAGTACACCACTGTGTGGCTTTAAAGATGAAAGAATAATGACATGGCTCCTTCCTCACCCGAACTAAACCATATTAAGAAATTGTGGTCCCTTCTTAAAGTGAAGGAAAACTGTACATCTCTCTGAAGTGTCTGGTAGGATGTGGTTGCTGCTGCACAAAACGTTGATCATCCACAGATCAAGAAACTGACAGACTCAATGAATGGAAGGCTTATGACTGTTACTGAAAAGAAGGGTGGCTATATTGGTCACTGATTTGTTATGAAATATCAGAAATATTTTTTGTAAATTTTGAGTAGAAAATCAACAAGTGAGATGGGAATTGTTTTTCATTTAGTTGCATAATTATTCTGCACACTAATAGTTGCCCAACAATTGTACACACAGATATTCTCCAAAGAAAGCCAATACCTCACTTTTTCTTTAACTATTCAGGTTTTAGGTGAATTTATATTTTGGTTTGACCAAAAGCACTGCAGTTGTTCAATAATAAAATTAATCCTCAAGAAAACAACTTGCCTAATAATTGTGCACCCAGGGAAGTTGAAACAAACAATACAGTAAAAGTTAAAATAAATAAAAACAATCACATCTCTTTGGAATTAAATAGGCATATATGCTACATATTGGCTGTATATTTCCTTTCTGGTTCAGTTTTAGGTACCACTTTAAAGTACACATGTTTTTAGGAGAATATCGATATCTGTCACTTGCTATCATAAATATGACTATTCTTTTAAAGCAGTTGCAGTTTTAACAACATTCATTCATGTAAATTATACAAAGTCAGAGGAACAGGAGAAAAGTCTCACTTTAAAGAAACGTTCTCTTGCTTCTAAATCTTTCTCGCTTTCTGACACTCGACCATTCAGTATCTGCCACTTGCAGTGGCTGCTGCAGCCAACTGTCAAGTTGTTGAATACCTTACACGATTCGGTCGGTACCGGTAAAAGTACAGGGTTCGGTACCCAACTCTAGCTGAAACAGACCAAGTGACCATGTGTTTGGTCTTCTTCTGAACTCCATCTAAAATAGCTGAGCTGCCAGCCGGCTGCCTGTCAAGTCGGAAATCCCTGTGACAGACACAGATAGACAGCTAGCACAGCAGCTCCTGAATACAAACGGACCGGGTATTTCTATCCTGTCACCAGATCACGTGACTAGCCGGTGGTGAAAAGGACAGAGATAGCTGCTGGGCTGGTTCCCTGAAAAAGCCAGACCAGGGTCTCAGACACTGGAACAGTTTAGCCTGTTAGAGAGTAACAAACCTGAGGTGGTCCTGGAGGAACTGGTGTGTGTGTGTGATGTGAGAGAGTGAGATGTTAGCATATCATTTTCAATCTTAAGTTCTAAAACTGATTGCTCTCCATCTTCAGAGCAGAGTGAAAGTCTGTCAATGAGATGAAGAAATCACTACTGTGTCCTTCCACTAGAGCACATGGAGACACTCAGACTGATGACTTCCACTAGAGCACATGGAGACACTCAGACTGATGACTTCCACTAGAGCACATGGAGACACTCAGACTGATGACTTCCACTAGAGCACATGGAGACACTCAGACTGATGACTTCCACTAGAGCACATGGAGACACTCAGACTGATGACTTCCACT
>JACXGM010042977.1:0-10069 GCA_016801145.1 Umbra pygmaea | reverse complement strand
ATCCCACAAATCTCCATCAACTGCAACATGCTATCCTATCAATATGGGCCAACATTTCTAAAGAATGCTTTCAGCACCTTGTTGAATCAATGCCACAAAGAATTAAGGCAGTTCTGAAGGCGAAAGGGGGTCAAACACAGTATTAGTATGGTGTTCCTAATAATCCTTTAGGTGAGTGTCTATGTGAATCACTATAGAGGTAATGCACAAACACTGACAATCACACATAAAAGCATTGCTAAATTGGTAAAAAATATTGTCTCTGACTGTGTGGGGAAATTCATAACTGAAATAGTATTATGTATTGTATGCAGTTGTGATTGGCAAGTGCGTTTCTTCTGATTACAAACACTAGTTCCTATTACAGTTGATCTGATCTGGTCAGTTCATTTTTATCCACAAAGACATTCAGATGCAATATAGAAAATGCAAACTCATGTGAACCTGTGTTTTTTAAATATTATTTTAAATATTTTAAAATTTTAATAGACATCAGTGTCTGTCTGACTAATTAATGTCATTTTATTAATATATTGTTGTGCCAATCGTGAAATTTGAGTCTTAACGTAGACTAAATTAAGCAAATTGTCACAGAGTCTTGTGACAAAAATGATAATAGAACATTATAGCCATAAATAATCATAGTACTTGGATACTTGAGTACATTTGAAGGCAAATACTTTTGTACTTTTACTCAAGTAAATATTTACAGAATATTTATTTATTTATACCTTAACTCAAGTACATGGTTTGTGTATTTAATCCACCACTGCTGACTATCATGACATAGTTTGTCCTGCAAGGCATTTTTGGTTGTTGTAGACATAACTTGTTTAATTGTAACTGGTTTAGTGAACTGCTTATGCATGCCATACCTATGAGTTATAAAGGTGGCATAACTGTCCTCTTGAGAAGCACTGCTAGCATATAGTCATGTTAATCAGATCCCTCTCTCCCAAGCTGCAGGCAGAAGTACACAAAGGCATATGGCCCATTTTTGATCAGCTGCGCATAACAATCCTTTTAATTTTAATTATCAATTTGCAGTTTTGCAAAAAATGCAGCTTTTCTTGGGGGAAATTAATTGTTAACGACATAAAAATATTTTCTGATTTAATTTGTAAGGTTCTCAATGTCCTTGACAAGAGTAAAAAAAATGCCAATACTTGTTTTATTTAATTAATTGTTAGCTTGAAATCACAGTGTTTTAGTGGTGTACAACTTCAGTAAATCAGCCTGACACAACATTATCATGTGCACCTTTTCACAAAACACTTTGAAAACCAAGAACCCTGACGTAACCATATTTTTGTTTAAAATATAACCCTACTGCTTCCGTTTGTTGTAAGGTAGATAAAATATGAATACATCATAAATTACCTACACATTTTTACCAAACCTATGAACACGTCTTCTATAAAATCCAGTTTATTAAACTTCAGTCATTACAACATTTCCTTAGTGCCAGCTAATGATTCAATTAGTCACAAAACTAAGGAAGAACCATATAAGTAAATGTACAAGGTAAATTCCCTGAAAAACAAGGTCATCATCCACCATTGTCTATTCACGTGCCAAAGACAGTGTTCAGTGTCTCTAAAAAAAATTGAGTGATCAGGAAATGACATCTCCCTATTCAGACTGAGTGATTTTGTCTCGTCCTGGCTGCATTTGAAAGGCAGGACGTCAACATAAACGTGTGCGGAGGGTTAACTGCTAGCCTAGTGGAGATAAGACAAGCCTGTCTGTTGACATGCCTTGCAGAGAGAAAACCTAATCATACAGGACAATCTATTCCATTCTCCGCCTTGGCAGTCATTTCAATGCTGAATTTCAGGAACAGTGGCTGAGGCTCAGGCCGTGAATACTATTTCCATCTATTTAATATTTTATTTTGGATGGGGAAAAATGTTGACCCTGAGAGAAAGCTAGCAGAGAAAAGTAACTGTCGTGCAATTTAGTAAGTGTATTCTGTAATTTGTGACAGATCTTAATGAGGAACACTGTTTTCTGTTGGAGATAATGATTGTAGCTACCCATTATTTTGTTAGAAAGGACAAGTTAATTTGGTTGCAAAGGACACAGATTTCAGATTTGCATGGGCAAAGTCCACTCACAACAGACTGGGTCCATTCAAAGCGGATAAATGTTTTGGGAGTATATGAGAAAGTACATTTGCTTTCACAATACACACATGCATGAAAACAAAGTATTTGCATCATCATCTTTAACCTTAGGCTTACTGGACTAATGCAGTCCTCATATGCTAAGGAGCCATGTTTGAACCCTGCCAGTTTAACAGGCAGGAAAAACACTCATAACCTTGTCATTACACAGTGTTGCTCTACAAACATGTGTTTGTTTGGCTTATTCAGCATTATATACCTGAGGCAATATAAAAAAAGTAGCACTATGGATATGTTAGAGAAGTTTAGTGGCAGATTGTCACAACCAGATGGTGCAGTGTTGTTTGTAGTTGGGATGTAGGAAGGGAGACCAAGCAGAGAGTGGAGATATTCTGTTTATTGGCAAACTCAAATTGCAATGAAAATAACACTGAACATAAACCTATTTCATTGGATATCTGACTACTACTAGAATTGGAACTACACAACGACTATACAGCAGGGTTGCCAACTCTCACGCATCTGGCGTGACACTCACGCTTTCAGCATCAATCTCACGCTCTCACGCACATGCAAGAAATGTCACGCCAAAATCAAATTTTCTCCCCTTTCAATCCGTTAATATTCTGTTGATGACTAGACCACAGCGTATTAATGACAGGAGAGTAGTCCCATAGCTGTAACATCTGCCTAAATCTTCTCACTGCATGATTCTCTGATCGTTGATTCGCTGAAAACCTTGCATCAGTTGCGTGTGAAAAGTTCAGAGTGATAGATTCGGAACATGGTTGGGAGTCGGAGAACACTGCCAGGGTTGCCAACTCTCACGCATCTGGCGTGACTCTGACGCTTTCAGAATTAAAAAAATAAGCGTTTCCATTCTATTAGCTGTTTTTTTTTTTGCATAAATCACAGTTTATACTAAGTAAACAAGGACTGACATTTCTAAAATTAGGGTTAACAAAAGTGTTCTCCGCGCGCAAGCACGCGCATGCGCGCACACTGAAATTTCAGTGCGCGCGCACTGTCTCACGCCAGCCAAACTCCCAAAGTTGGCAACCCTGTATACAGTCGTGGTCAATTGTTTTGAGATGTATACATTTTTTGGAATTAATTTTCGCAAAGTGTGCTGCCTCAGTGTTGATGATGGCAATTATATATGCTCCAGAATATCATGAAGAGTGATCAGATGAATTTTAATAAATTGCAAAGTCCCTCTTTGCCATAAAATTGAACTTGATCCCCCCAAAAAAACATTTTCACTGCATTTCCGCCCTGCCACAAAAGGACCAGCTGCCATCATGTCAGTGATTGAGTTGTTCACAGGTGAGAGTGTCTGTGAGGACAGGGAAACATGTGCCATCATCATTACTTTGTACAAAAAGGGTAAGGATATTTCTAGTAAAATTGCACCTAAAACAACCATTATTTATCTGATCATCAAGAACTTCAAGGAGAGACGTTCAATTGTTGTGAAGAAGGATGTCAGGGTACCCAAGAAAGTCCAGCAAGCACCAGGACTGTCTCCTAAATTAGATTCAGCTGCGGGACCAGTGCAAAGCTTGCTCAGGAATGGCATTAGGCAGGTGTGAGTGCATCTGCATGCATTGTGAAGCAAAGACATTTGGAGGAAGGTCTTGTGTCAAAATGGGCAGCAAAGAATCCACTTCTCTACAGTAAAAACATCAGGGACAGATTGATATTCTGCAAAAGGTACATGACTTGGACTTCTGAGGACTGGGGTGAAGTAATTTTCTCTGATGCATCCCCTTTCTGATTATTTGGGCTATCCAGAAAACACCTTGTCTGGAGAAGACAAGGTGAGCGTTCCCATCAGTCCTGTGTCATACTAACAGTAAAGCATCCTGAAACCATTCATGCGTGGGGTTGCTTCTCAGCCAAGGGAGTAGAATTACTCATAATTGTGCCTAAGAACACATCCACAAATAAAGAATGGTACCAACATATCCTCTGAGAGCAATTTCTCCCAAGCATCCAAGAACAGTATGGTGATGACCAATGCCTATTACAGCATGATGGATCACATTCCCATAAAGCAGAAGTGATAACTGAGTGGCTTGGGGAACAAAACATCAACATTTTGGAACATTTTTCCATGGCCAGGAAACTCCCGGACCTTAATCCCATTAAGAACTTGTGGTCGATCCTCAAGAACTACACAGTCAAGTTGAGTTAGGGTCCTGGAAACACTTTGATTTAACTAGTAATAAGGTTTGGACATATTTTGAAAATTATCCCGGTAAAGGATCAAGCTTATCTTCCTTATATTAAGATTGAGACCACTTGCACAATTTCTCAATTTAAGAATCCTATTAATGACAGCAATTTATTTATATTTATTATAAACATGACAAACATGAAAATACAGTTTAACATGACCATTGACTAATTTGGATGAAGGTATTACACAGTTCTGTGTTGCCGAATACGTTCTTACAAAATAAATTTCAAAACTTTCCATAACATTTCTGTAACTTTTTGCCAAATTTCCATGACTGTTGCATTTATGAGCCACAGCTATTTTATTTTTGGTACTGACTACTGCAGACTCGGAAAACTACACAAAAGATGCAGTTTTGGAGAAACGCGGACGCAGTTGTCTAGCCATCACACTTTGGCCCTTTACAACGTCACTCAAATCCCAATGCTTGGCCGTTTTATTTAGGGAAAAACTAATTTACATGCTTTAAATTGTAAGTATAGAGTGTTCTATCCACATTTGTTGAGCAGAAAAATACTCTAACAATACTGTAATAAAATAATGTTATTCAAAGATATTGAATTTCGTTAAAGCATAATGGACATTAAATCATATTTGAGCCGATTTCACCCATTGTGGAGAAGATATTTTGTTAATTTGTTTTGTGCACCTATGTGATCGGCCTCTCACTCCGGTACAGCAGGTGGCAGTAAATGCAACTGTCAGCGGTTGCGATCTGCCAGTATAACTAAAGAAGAGGAAGCTGTGCCCCAGTTTTTTCTTCTCCAGTCTGAAAGAGTAATGGGTGGACTCTGCGAAGTTTCTACCTTCAGGGGTAAGTAACACTTTATATTAAAGCGTTATTAAGTAAACAAATAATTTTATTTATATTGCATTTTTCAATGAAATTTTTCCATGGTTTAAGTTAGCTGTCTATAACTTTAGCCGTTAGCTAACTTACCTAGCTAGCTAGCCAGATACGTAACATTAACTCCTTCCATGAACACGATCTCAAATCTCATGAACACAAGCAAGGGCAAACAGCTATTTAGCAGTGTTTAACCTTAAGCTAGCTACAAGCACAGTTGTAAAAGTAACTTTTAAAAAGTAACTTACTCTGGCTAAAATTGAGCATAAAAGTTAAGAAACCACTGAAAATATTTATTAAATCTGCAGTGTCCAGTCATCCAATTCAAAACAGTTTCAGACAGGTGCAGAACAATAAGACAGAAAAATATAAGATGCACACAATTATTTCTTGCTGTAGCAAAATAGTTAAACACAAGGAAAATATTGATGGTCAATCAAAAATGTATAAACATTAAATGAAACAAAATACAAGCACACCAATATAGAGTCTCAATCAAATGAGTGTACATTTTTCAAAATGAACAAACTTAATTATAATTAGATATCCATTTGTGTCCTCTTTCTTAAGTGTTCACATCTGCATTTCAGGGTGGGAAACTGAGCATATTGAAATCCAAGGTTCATCAGCAGTTGGAAGATGTCACTGTGTAATCCAGGATAAACCCAGCACTTCAAAAGTTTCTAAATTATCCATCACAGGATGGGAGCAGCAACGACTCAGAACAGAGAGCACCATCACCCTTCAACTCTTAAGGTTTAGGGCTATGGTGTGATGAAGCAAGCTATGAAGCCTTCAAGAACTTTAGAGGTAAGTTCACAAGTACACTAACATTTTTTTTAGAAATTCCAAACTGTATTATTTTAGACAGCATTAGAGAGTTTAAAATGTTGTACCTTTTTGGGAGGATTCTTTCAAACCAGTGGTTTTCCCAGCACTGCCATTGCTCATCCCATCCGGCACTACAGCACCAAAGAAGCTGGGCTCGAGCAGCAAGGCCATGTTCTTATGGTGAGTATTTTATACAGTGACATTAAAAGCTTTCCACAATATTACAATGTTTAAATGACCATGGCTTTCATACAAAACAACCAAGGGTCTTAAATGGGTTAAAAAAGCCATTTAATATCAAGCAAACAATTGTTCATTGTGACATTCATTACATTTTTTTGAAGAAGCCAAAAATTATTGTATACCCTTGATTCTCATGGGTATAAAAGGCATGATGGTTCAACCTGTGATGTGAAACATTACTGCAGTACTGAATTAAACATTTGACTTGTTTTCAGCTGTTTCCTAATATTCTACATTGACTATTTTGTTATCTAGCCCTCAGAAGATCCCAATGCCTTCCTCCACTGATGTGCACTTTCCAGTCCATTCTTGAATTTTAGACAAGACAACTGCATGGTTGCAATTGGTACAACTCCAGTGACAACATTTGAAAAAGATTTGTAGTATCAGGGGCCTCTACCTCATGGCCTTCACTTGACCTACTGTATCCTAAGTCTATTGCCACACTTTTTTCTGTTGCAAACCAAGGTGCTAGGAGATGAGATGCGCAATGTAACCCATTCGTATAAGAAAACCATGTCTGAATGGCAAGCGTTAATCGAGTAAGTAGGTAATCTCATATGGTGCTTGTTAAAACATGTAGCTGACATTTCATTACGGAGCATCACTGAAATTGAGATGTCATTTGAAATGGAGAGATGGTATGTGCATTGTTACTGTTTTGAATAATTATACTAGAGGATGTGTTTTCATTTGTTCTACATTTTTGGTGTATGGAAGTAAGGAACAGTGTGCATTTCTATAGAGGAAAAAAACTTGTTACAGCCTTTATTTTGAAATATATTTTCTAATATGCTCTGGAATAAAATCATGCTTTTGTTTAATAAAGACCCTTCAAAGTGAGAATGTTTCATGCTACTTATTTTAAGACAAAGTAACTTATATTGCATTGTTCTGTTTCAAGAAATGTAATCTCATGGTAAGATTTTTGTGCTAATTTTGGAATTTTATTATAGGATAAAAACTCTCAAAAATAAGAACAATTGACAAAAAAACTAATTTTAAGGATTTATATCTAAAATTACAACTTTTTAAGTGTTTGTAACTAGCTAAACTTGCTTAGTTTTAAAGGACTGTTCCACAGTAAATCAGATTCATAGTATAGCATATACAAACATTACCATAGATGATTTATGTCATGTACACATTTGTTCTTTTTCAATATATCAGAGAAAATTCGATAGTATATTTCAGTTCCTTTTGCATCAACTGGGGTGCTTCTGCATCCGTCTAAACTTGAGCTACCACAACTCCCAGAATTCCAAGCGAATTTAGTGCCCGTCCTCGTTTGAACGCACCAACACAGAACATGGGCAACAATACACCTCTGTAGAGCTTGACGCTAGAAAGTTATACATATTTGTTTTTGAAATTGTAGTCTAATTTCTATTCATCATGCACGTTTGGTGTTCTGTACCTGGTTGCAGAAATTACAAGCAAGCCCAAAAAGAAGGAGTAATCTTTCACACTTTACAATAGGCTATAAAAGGTTTGGGTCTACATTCGGCATTTTAGGTCGGAAGATTATGAAAATAAAATTAAAAATTTAACATTACTACAGCCCGAAAGCGTCTGAAAAGCGATGCGATCCCATCTATTTTCCTTTAGCAAGAGTAGCCTATATTAAGGTATAGTAATTTACCTACTCAGCTAGCTACTAAATACAGCTGGCACACTACACATACAGTACAATAACATTACCACAGACACGATGTGTGCTCCATTATCAAGGTACAGAAAGTAGGTTTAATAAACGTACTCATCTGTTAAGTGTCCTCTTTTATTGTCCACGTGTGCTGGAAAACGTCAGTGATTCAGTAACGCATATGCGGTCGTCAGTCATTTTTGGTTCAATCCTTACAAGTAAAGCTTGTCCACGATCCCATTCAATGTAGCAAATGCTTTTTTCTTCAGTAGTAATGGATGGACATATTGCCACAGAAGCACTTAGTCAATTAGAATTTAACCGTGTTTCAACTGGATTATCTGTAGAACATGCTGCCTTGTTGAAGCTAAATATCAAACTCCATTTGTTGTAAATGTTCTTCGGTGTACTCGGGCGCAAACATGTATGGTTGGATGTCAGCTAGTTGTAAAATTCCTCATCTGCACATCCTAGGTTAGTAGCAATTGTGTTACCAGAGACTTTGGTTACGAACTGTTTCACAGAATCCAAAGAACATGCCGGGTGGGCGGGGCTTGGAACAAGGAAGCCAGCGTTCTATTCATACTGAAAAAATCATACCACCTTGTCTGTTTAGCATTAAAACGGCTGATAGAAACGTCACAGAAAGACAAGCTATACCTTAAAAAATCAAGGACAACTGAGGCTTTAACGAGTAGGTTTGAAAGTCAGATCAGTATAACAGGTATGCTTATTTTCGCGACAGAATACATGCCTATATTCATTTTTCCTAACTCCAAAATCCATTCGAAACACACGGTGACGTCAGCGTGTGAAAATTCTCCGCGAAATTTCAAATCTTGCTCTTACACTAGCCAGGCATGGGTGAAACATATCTCACTGTTCTACAAATGTCTGGGAGAAGCTACTAGCACCTCCAGATGAAGTTTCCCTTTAAGAATTTTTATCTCGTTTTAAGATTAATCTATGCTTCTCAGTGTCAAGACTTTTCTGCTAATTTCAAGAATTATTGGCAAGGAAAAATGCTTACCCTTTGGCAGATTTATTTGCGTGATACAGGACAAGTAACTAAAGCCAGCATTGTAGTTCTATACATACTGATATAATCATACCACCTCGTCTGTTTAGCATTAAAACGGCTGATCGAAATGTCACAGAAAGACAAGCTATACCTTAGCAGTTTTATATAAATCCTGATTTAAGATTATTTAGCTTGTTTCAAGAAGGGCATTTTTTTCAGTGTAAGTAACGCGTTACATTTTTCTTGAACTTTTTTGGATAACGAGAAAATTAGTTACATTTACATTATATTTTCACCTTTTCTGTTTTAGAACACAAGTTAATAATTTGTTATCCGTTGTTGTTTTTAATCTGTATATTTCATTAGTGCGCCTCCACGCCAATCAAAAAAAGGAAAGATCTTGCTCTTACAATTGTAGTGCGTTATGCATATTGGAGGTTATCAAAATGGAAGAATACATAGCCTACATTTTAACAGCTGGAAATATTCACATTACTTCAAAACTTTTAAAAGGCAGGGAGAATAAATGTGTCCTGTGAGTTGTGCGCCATGTGCTAACACCTGTTGAGTGGGGAATAAAATGGAAAGCTTGTCTTCGCTCGTCTCAACAAACATTTTGGACTGAAATGTTTTTTTTAGACTATGGCGTCTACAACGAGTGGAGGTATGTCATTTATTACAAGTTATATTTTCTCCGGTTATTCCAATAAACAAGTGTTGAAATTGTGCATAATGTTACAGAAAATGTCCAATGTGCTTTAACAGGCGATGAGATCACATATTATGGTCATTTTCACTTGTTTTTTTACATATATAAGGTGTGCAAGTATTCAAGTAACATGCACTCCGAACGTTTTGTGCCAGTAAACACACATTCAGAATGCCTATAATTCTGCCACCCAACAGATCTAAACTTTAGACTCAATGGCCCTCATTTATCAAACGTGCGTAGAAACCAGTGTAGATCTGAGCGCAGAAATCATCTTACGACGAGACTCACGTGTGATTTACAAAACTTTCGTATCACTCCAATTCCAGCGTACGAATGAGCGGCTGTTGATAAATCAGACGGTTGAAAACCATCGTAATTTAAATAACACGCCCACAAATTTGC
>JACXGM010042959.1:0-10033 GCA_016801145.1 Umbra pygmaea | reverse complement strand
TGTGTGTGTGTGTGTGTGTGGTTGGCCTGTGTGTGTGTGGTTGGCCTGTGTGTGTGTGGTTGGCCTGTGGTATGTAAGGAGGGAAGAGCTTGGATGTCGAGTCATTTTGGTTTGATCAATATGGAGTTGAATTTTTCAGAGAGACAATGCCACGCAACCGCTTCAGAGGGATTATGCGATACCTGCGTTTTTTTGATGATAAGGATCCAAGAATCCAACACTTGGAAACGGACAAGTTTGCTGCAGTCTCAGAAACTTGGAAAAGTTTTGTGAAAAACTGCATTGCTTGTTAAAAAACCAGGATATAACATAACTGTTGATGAGCAACTGTTCCCAGCAACAGCTCAATGCTGTTTTACTCAGTACATGGCAAACAAACCAGACAGGTTTGGGATCAAATTTTGGTTGGCTGCTGATGTGGACACAAAGTATATGCTCAATGGGTAAAGATGAAACCAGGCAAGCAGGGGAGCGACGCGGCGGGGCGGCCACCAGTACCTTGTGGATTGGGAGGGGTACGGCCCTGAGGAGTGGTGCTGGGTTCCGGCCAGGGATGCGTCCGGCGCGGCGTCCTCAGGGTCGACCTCTGGGCGGGGGCGCCTGGTCGCGGGACCTGTGCATCGGGGGGGTACTGTCAGCATGGAAGATCCCGGAGCTCCCCCTGCTGAAGCACACAGGATTAGGAGCTCAGAGTCCCCCACCTACTGAAGCCACCGCCCATCACAAACAAGCTCATCAGCACCAAACTGGGATCATCTGTGTCTTGCATACTCCTATATCAGCTGTATTCCACTTTTATGAGGGTGTGGGTTATTGTTCCTATACACGATTAAGTTAAGGAGATCTGGTGACTGTGGGGGCCATTTTAGTACAGTGAACTCATTGTCATGTTCAAGAAACCAATTTGAAACGATTCAAGCTTTGAGACATGGCGCATTATCCTGCTGGAAGTAGCCATCACTGGATGGGTACATGGAGGCCACAAAGGGATGGACATGGTCACAAACAATGCTCATTTAAACTATGCCCAGTTGGCACTAAGGGGCCTAAAGTATGCCAAGAAAACCTTCCCTACACCATAACACCACCACCACCAGCCTGCACAGTGGTAACAAGGCATGATGGATCCATGTTTTCATTCTGTTTATGTCAAATTCTGACTCTACCATCTGAATGTCTCAAACGAAAAAATCGAGACTCATCAGACCAGGCAACATTTTTTCAGTCTTCAACTGTTCAATTTTGGTGAGCTCTTGCAAATTGTAGCCTCTTTTTCCTATTTGTAGTGGAGATGAGTGGTACCCGGTGGGGTCTTCTGCTGTTGTAGCCCATCCGCCTCAAGGTTGTGCGTGTTGTGGCATCACAAATGCTTTGCTGCATGCCTCGGTTGTAACGAGTGGTTATTTCAGTCAAAGTTGTTCTTTGTAAACCCTAGAAATGGTTGGTCGTGAAAATCCCAGTAACTGAGCAGATTGTGAAATACTCAGACCGGCCCGTCTGGTACCAAAAACCATGCCACGCTCAAAATTGCTTAAATCACCTTTCTTTACCATTCTGACATTCAGTTTGGAGTTCAGGAGATTGTCTTGACCAAGACCACACCCCTAAATGCATTGAATCAACTGCCATGTTAATGTTGAGTAGATAATTGCATTAATGCGAAATTGACTGTGTGTTCCTAATCTTCCTTTAGGTGAGTGTATGTACATATACAGGTCTTTCTCAAGAAATTAGTATATTGTGATAAAGTTCATAATGTAATGATAAAAGTTAAACTTTCATATATTTTAGTTTCATTGCACACCAACTGAAATATTTCAGGTCATTTGTTGTTTTAATACTGATGATTTTGACATACAGCTCATGAAAACCCAAAATTCCTATCTCAAAGAATTACCATATCATGAAAAGGACCTGTAAGATGTTTGTATAGACCGCTATTGTGTGTGCAATTCTATTACGTGCTTAGCGGTAGGGTGAGAGGACCGTTAATTATTCACCTCCTTGGAGTGTTTGTGGCCGGTAAGCTTGCCACCCTTTTTGTTTTGTGTTTACCCTTTTGGGACTTTGACATGCCAACATACCCAGTAAAAGACTGGAATAAATTTACTCCTGTTTGTGACTCCTGCTTTACTCCAGCAGCAGTGTGACACCTGTTTATCGTGAAAATAAGCAAGTTATTTAAAGATAGCATATTCGCCCCATAGAGTTACACTGTAGTGTCATCTGACGATGGTCTCCAATATGACGCCCATGATTTGAGTTGGCCAAACTCTGTATCTGAAGTAGTATTATTATTTTTTTTTTGTATAAATCCTACACAGTCTAAACAGTTCAACTCAACTCCATCAAAAACATGTTGAGTTCATAAGGCCTTGATGATATAGTGGAAATGACTAAGGTCTGTTAACAATGCAGACAAGGTTCGAGGCCAGTGTGCGACCAATGTATATTTATGGTGTTACAGTATATTAATCATATACAGTTTGTTACTGCTTTTATTTTTATTAGTGCCGTTGTTCATTTTGTTCATCTAAAAGTTGTAATGGGTACATTATTAATCATACACTGTTCATTATTGCTTTTATAAACTACTGTAGTAATGGGCACATCATAAACTAGTAATGAGTAGAGTACAGTTTATTTCAACAGGAATTGTGACCTGATTGACTTTGATAACCAGGGGCGGACTGGCCATCGGGAAGATCGGGAGTTTTCCCGAACGGCCGGTCCATTCCGGGCCAAACGGGCCGTCACATTTTACTTTGACGGCCGGTCTGACGTGTTAAAACAAGTGAAAGTAGGCTGAAATGTACAGGTTGTTGCATCCGCAAAACTGCGTTCTGGCCCGGCCGTCAAATCAAGAGAGATTCAAATGAGGAGAAACCCAGAGTGAATGATTGACAAACGCGGGAAGCGACAGATACAGCGCACAGACGCGCGCCACCCCCCCCCCCCCCCCCCCCCCCCCCCCCCACCGACAGCCGCTCAATCCAAAGTCCCGGGCCAAATTTTTGTCCAGGTCCATCCCCGTTGATAACTATCGTGAATTTTAGGTGTTGTTTTCGTGTAGGGAAAGATTATCTTATATATTTTTTAAATATGATGAAATACGTTAAAAATATCACCAGAACATTTTCCCATGATGAACAGTAAGAGAGATTGCTTTGTGAACTACAGTATATCTCTTGTCTCAAATAATATATGTCAGTGGATGCTAGGCTATGGGAGGCAACAATAAATGTCAGGTACGCAAATTGTTCTTCAGGCATTCCCGGGGATTCCCGTGTTTACGTCAGAACGCTATTTGTCTCTCCCGCTTTCTCATCGTGTAACTTTTGTGAATAATCATCTATATTTGTGAAGAATCACTGTACCACACAGCTCAGCAGTGTGTAAGATGGTAGGGATATGCACAGAACAATGATCATTCGTTACGTTTGCAGTTCGAATTTCTGTGCTGACTGTGGACCATGACATGACAAAATTAATTAGAAACAATATTATAATGATTGCGCTGTCGCAGAGCAAATGATTCAACATTTGGCAACGCTATGAATAGAGCAGCATTCACATGTTAACTCCCACAACGGTTTTCATACCGTATATCAAAAAATTGCCCAAAATTTTACCTATGGACACATTTTTTGTTATCTCTGTGAATCCATTGCTAGCGATGGGCAGACAGAACGACTTAAAAAGCTCAGAGGCTCACAGTACCAGTATTTGCAAACTAAAATAGGGAGGAGGAACACGCATGTACTCTAGAATACGGCAGGAGAAATGCGCCGGACAGAACACAGGTGTACTGTAGAATACGGCAGGAGGAATGCCCCGGAACGAGCCAAAATCATGGCCGACATCCATCTTCCTTGACAGCAGATACTGGCATATCTGCTGTTTGTTTATAACAATTGAATTTCTAGCGGAAAATGGATACTACAGTTGTGCTTTCTATCTTCAGTGAAGGCATACAACAGACAGTTTGTTAGTTCCTATGTAACAAATGATCATTGTTCTGTGCATATCCCTACCATCTTACACACTGCTGAGCAGTGTGGTACATTGATTCTTCGCAAATATAGATGATTATTCACAAAGTGATATGCTAGTAGCCTATACAATTTCAATGTGTCGTCTAAATAGACTAAGATAAAATAACAAATGCTTTTGCAGGGACTCGAACATAAGACATAGGCATTTACTCAAAGCCATCTTAACTACTCTGCCACTCCGGCTGTGCATCTGGGTGAACAAGATAGTGGAGATACTACTGATAAAAAATATAATTTAAAGGAAATACAATGTAGCCTGTGTACAGCTATAATTGTGTACAGATCATAATAAAACAATCAAATACCTTAACAGAATATTATATGATTAGGTCATCATCCCTGTTTGGAGAAAGTCTCTTCAAACAGACATTCTCTTTTACACAAAACGTCTGCAATGCTTAGTGCAAATGCAAACACAAACATGCAGCTCTTGCATTCACTTTCACAAAGGTGTTTCTCTCATTTTATCTAATTACGAAAGGAGACGTAAACACTTGACATGTTTAATAAATATTACACATTTTTTTCCTACAATGTAAATTATGTTCTTCTGAATATGTAGGAATATTTACTTTTGTAGCCTATATTTGAATTGGCTGATCAACATCTAAGAAATAGCAGATTATCTTGATAAATATGACATTTGGCATAGTCATTAAAATTTACTGTATCGTTACTCGTATCGGAAAGTACCCAAAATTAAATACTCTGTACTTGTACTCATTCCATAAAAGATTGGTATTGGCCATCTAGCTAATTGGCCATCAGAGCATGGTCTGGCCGATGGGAGATTAAAAGTGTCACCTTTATACAAAAAGTCTGATCTGGTGAGGGGAAAGGGTGACAGATAAAAATGTATCTTCAATTACCTACAGTACTATACATTTGTATGCATAGGCCTATGTTGCTGAATTAAAATAATCTTAAATAAAACCTAAATGACCAGGTAATGGTAGTTTATAACTAACTAGTTATCATAATTTCAAAAAACTGTTTGAATACATCCTCTATAAACAAGCTGAGAAAAAATATTTGATGGTCCTGAATGGGTCTAGAACTTACAACTCCCTAAACTGAAAAATGTCTGTAATCACAACTGATCTAGCCCACTACACCACAGTGCTGTGAGGATATCCATGAAAAAAAGTTATCTTTTGGGGGAGCGGCTTTCAGAGGTTACAGTATTGTATGACGACTCAAAAACATAGTTTGTTACACATTTTTGTCCTGCGAAGTAAAACTGTACTTTGATATAATTGTGTTACTAGTAAAAAAAAACACAATCTATTCAGGGACGCATTCTGATTGGAGAATACAGACACAGTAGTCTACGATATTTATTTGCTTTCATAAAGTTGTTTTAAAACAAACAAGGCCTTATTTAAATTAAGAAAATTATTCTACTGTGTAGATTATTACAATTACATAGATTTAATATCAGTCTATGTCCTCAAAAAACATATCTCTAGGAAGCATTAGAACTGTAATCTCCTGTTTTTTTAAGTGGTCTAGCACCACCCAGCGATGAGTATAGACCATTTATTGGCAATTAAATGCACCGATTGATGCTGCGGTACGAGAGGCACCACTTTAGAATATCTACATCTGTAAACCTTTGTATGCCACAGATGTTTGAATTCTGAGATAGTCTGGGCTAGATTTATCAAGCCGTTTGCGCCTGTTTCCACGCGCTAATTGGTCGCAAAGACGGACGTAACCGATGCGGGCTATTTACAAACCGGGCGCACTTTGGTAAAATCGCAGATTGCGTGCCACATGAGCGACAAGAGACAAGTTGCGCTTTCAATATGCGTTCGTGGGAGGGTTCATGCGGAAAGTGGGAGTTCCACGCAAAAACGTGGGAGGATACGGTAAAGTGCGCCTAATTATATATTCCGTGGTATTTACAAAGACGGCCAATAAGAGCACGCCTCTATTCTGCAGGGGGAATTTACCGCCTCTTAAAAGCAGGTGTAAACCAGCAAGCGCATTTCCCTGTGTGTTCAAATATAGCCTACGTCAATGGCAGAAGTGACAGCAACAACTTCCAAACATAGAATCAAATAGACTTGGCTCAAAAAAAGACAAATGCCTCCATCTGTTCCATTTTTGATAAGCAATTTGCGATTATTGACCTAGCTATATAACACTCTTTAATTACTTAACCACATCGGTTGACTTTACATATTGAAGATATAGGCTGAACATATATGCCAAACAACGCCAACTGAACAGTATTACAAACCACACATACCTTCATTCTCATTCAACTCTTCAGTAGGGGCGCAGATGGCTCAGTGGGTAGGGAGTCAGACTTGTAGTCAGAAGGTTGCCAGTTTGATTCCCGACTGAGCCAAATGTTGTTGTGTCCTTGGGCAAGACACTTTACCCTAACTGCTCCCAGGTCATTGCTGTAAATAAGAAATTGTTCTTAGTCAACTTACCTGGTTAAATAAAGGTTAAATGAAAAAAATAAAAAAGTAGTAGTTAGCGTGTCTATTTCTGGTGGACCTGAACCGGTTCTCCTCGATTGTGCCCGGTTGTACGCAACCTTCTCTTTTGTTCTGCGCTTTATGTCTTGCCACCGTTTTTTTACCTCCTCCACTTCTCTCCGTGTAGATGATAATGAGTTGATTTAACTTGTTAAGGCAATCCAAATAGATTTTTTTCTGACGGTGTGGATGTTCTGCCCTGTAATATGTTCAGGTTTGCTGTTACTTCATGCACTAAGATTTTAATGTCTTCTTCAATAAATTTAAGCTTGCTGCTTTCTTTTTCCGTAGGGAGATCCATGATAGATACATACGGGCCCATTGTTTGCCTTTTTAGAGGCGCGCTAATATAGGGCGGAGTATGCGCTGATTGCGTAATGGGTATCGGGTTTGATAAATACTACGCTAAATGTGGAAGCATAGCGTGCGCAGTTACCGAACTCGCATAAACAGATGCAGCGCAAACTGCGCTAGTGTTAGTAAATTCGGCCCTCTGTCTCATGACCCAGATAAAAACGTCATCACGTTGCGTTTCTTGTGGAAAAATACTTTTACACATAACACTATAGTTCATTGGCTGTTCACCCCATCATTCCAAAATTTTAGACATATGTTGCCATTCCCTGGGGGACATGATTAGAAGAGGATCTAGAAAAATAAAAATAGAAAATAATTATACATTTTCTTTATTTCATCTTGTGCCATATTCACTGTGTACATTTATTCGAAATATATTTTACATATCCAAAAAAATCGAAGTCTTTCATATTAAAAAACATCAACCATATGTATGTACTTGCTTCAGGTGTACTTGGGTATGTTTTTTAGGCAGAATTTGACTAATGATCAAGGGGTGATCCTAAATTTAACCATTCATCAAACCAATCATAGAATCAATCATTGCAACCTTTGAGGCACATAGCTATCAACTTTTGTATCCTTTGGCGCCATTGATGCACATAGCTATCAGTTATACATTATGTGATTTATATGGGTGGCTGTAAATAGCCGATTAGCTGCCATGTGGCTACTCTCATCCGGGTGCAAATAGACTCTCTGTAAAATGAATCTCTAATAAATTCATCTCTAAAATAAAAATAAACATTTGTGCACATGCATGCTCATTCATTTGTGCACATGCGTGCATCCATTGTTTGTTACTGTTCCTCTAGGACAAATCCTAGCATAGACAGTCACCTACTGGTCAAATTATTCAATGACAAAGTGATTGTAAATAGGAAAATGTATCGATTATAAATGTCAATAAAAAACTAGACGACCAATCTAGTGTTGCTTTCGTCAACGAAATTTTTGACTAAATATCGTCGTCAACAAACCTTTATCACGTGACAAAAAGAAGACGAGACGTAAATGCAGGTCATGTGATGATGATTATAACTAAATGTATGATGCAATATTGTTGACGAATTAAAACGAGACTAAATGTGTTTTACAAAATAAAAACTATGCTAAAATGTCTCTTCATTTTCGTTGACCAAAACGACACAAAATGTTGTAACGTTATTTCGTCTCGTTCAGTCGCATTATTAATAGCTATTATTTTTCAGTATTTCTGTTTCCTGTAGGGGTGGGCGGATCGATCCCAAAATATACTACCGATATTATGTCTTGTTTAAAGATTGTTACTAGAGTGAAAAGGATCGATACCACTTTCAGTTTCTTTCTTCTACACATTTCGTCCTCTCTGGCTCCTGTTGCAACCGGGCCTGGCCCCACCCATGGACATCGCTCTGGGTCTCCAAAGTACTAAACAGACCTCTGGGTTAATTATGTTTCAGTCTAGATTGCCTTTATGTTAGTGTGCACTAGGTGCGCCCTCTAGTTTCTGCATGTTGCCATTTCACGTACACAGGTGCTACTACTTCCACATGATTATTGTGTATTCCTATGGGTATATAAGCTCTCCAGGAGGTTTTCTAATTTGTTGTTTATTATCTTCTGTTAGACGTGGTATGCGTACGTGTCTTGGTTTTGACATTACATGTGTCCTATTTTTTGTTTCAATGAAATCCTTGAACCTGCATCTGCCTCCGCTCTTTACATTTACCACAAGATCTGTAACAGAATAAACAACCGTTTCACATGGAGGCAGCAGGAAAAGAAGACTTCACCGGGGCGTTGGGTGAGCGCGACCGGGTCCTCCATCAGCACCACAAGCAGCTCGCCAACCTGGAGGTCCCTATGGAGGAGGTACTCACTCGGCTTCGGCGTTTAGATCCACCAAGCACTCCACCACCTAGCCTTCCCAGTCCTGGTTGCTCCGCTAGTCCGGCCGCAGGTGGACTCGACCCCGCCGTCCCAGAACGCTACAACGGGGGCCCAGACAGATGCCGCAGCTTTTTATTACAGTGCAGGCTGTACTTCGCTCACAAAGCCGGTAGCGGGGTCACGGATCATACCCGCGTCGCCACCATGACTTCGTTTCTCACGGGGAAGGCGTTGGAGTGGGCTACCGCGCTCTGGGAGGCAGAGGACGACGTTACCGAGGACTACGAGACTTTCACAGCATTGTTCCGTTCTGTCTTTGATCACCCGCCGGCTGGTAAGGAGAGGGGAGATCGGCTCCTGAATATCAAGCAGGGCAAGCGCACTGCAGCGGATTACGCGCTGGAGTTTCGGACCCTGTCGGCGGGGAGAGGATGGAATGAGATGGCCCTCCTCTCGCTGTTCCGGGAGGGATTGCGGGAGGAGGTGAAGGTGGAGCTGGGCTGCCGAGACGATCAAGCGACATTGGACCAGTTGATCCGCATGGCGGTTCGGCTGTACAGACTATTGAGTGCTCGACGCAAGCCAGGATTACGCACCACCTCCCCGACGGTGTACCCAAAGAGTAAAGAGGCTATGGAGGTGGGAACCACACGCCTTTCGGCGGCGGAGAGGACAAGGCGTCTCCGGAGAGGGCTCTGTCTATACTGTGGCGAGGAGGGACACATGCCCACTGCCCCAATCAGCGGAGAGGGCCGCGACGTCAGGACTGCACATCACCATCGGGGAGTCAGGTAGGACTACGCATGTCTAGTCTCACTCCTTTCACTACTGTTATGTGTGTTGAGGCCGCACTAACCGCCTATCCTGCTCTGAGTCCTCTCTCAGCTCTGATCGATTCGGGGTCTGCAGGGGATTTTATAGACGCTGCCCTGGTACAACAGTGGAACATACCCACAGTCCACCTGGACACCCCTATGTCTGTACTGGCTATAGATGGCCGGCCTGTTGGGCGTGGTAAGATCACGAGACGAACCATACCACTCTGCCTCTCAGTGGGATCGGGCCATACCGAACGCATCAGTTTATTGATCATTCCCTCCCCCACACACCCCATAGTCCTGGGCATGCCCTGGCTTCGGACGCATGACCCTACCATAGCGTGGCGAAGTGGGGAGATTAGGAGCTGGTCTGGGGAGTGTGAAGCTTCATGTCTACCTGTTTCTGTGTGCACTACCTCCATAGAAAGCCCGGAGACGG
>JACXGM010042916.1:0-10008 GCA_016801145.1 Umbra pygmaea | reverse complement strand
CAAAGTGCTTATATAATGTATTAATCCATTTAGAATCTGATGCAAAGTGCTTATATAATGTATTAATCCATTTAGAATCTGATGCAAAGTGCTTATATAATGTATTAATCCATTTAGAATCTGATGCAAAGTGCTTATATAATGTATTAATCCATTTAGAATCTGATGCAAAGTGCTTATATAATGTATTAATCCATTTTGGAATTGCAGATGCCAGTGCAAATTATTAAATGAATCAAGGCAAACATTATAATTAATTTATTTTGTTGACAAAATATATTTCATATGACATTGAATGCATCAATCTGAAGTGTCTTGAAATGAACAAAAACATGTTATACAACAATTAATCCTTGTAATTAATTTACAATTTATATTTTTAACGTACACTGGAACTGACACCATTTTTAGTTGTTAAAATCCACCTTCAGAAATAACAGGGAGTCCTTCATTACATTTTCTGACAAGAGATCACATAGAGCTCACATAGAGCTCACATAGAGATCACATAGAGCTCACATAGAGCTCACATAGAGCTCACATAGAGCTCACATAGAGCTCACATAGAGATCACATAGAGATCACATAGAGCTCACATAGAGCTCACATAGAGCTCACATAGAGCTCACATAGAGATCACATAGAGATCACATAGAGATCACATAGAGATCACATAGAGATCACATAGAGCTCACGTTAAGGTTCCATACTTTCATAGAGTTTTGACAAAATCATGGTTCATCATTCCACAAAATTCTAACTAAATTAATTCATAATGCCAAGAATGATGTACTCTTATTTATTTATTTTGTTATTATTTATTTATTTATTCATTTTTCTTCCCTCCCAATTGGTCTGGTCCAATTCCCACTGACCCTGCCTTGTTGGAGCTCCACAACTCCTTGGACAGATGCAGGATGGGTTTACGTGTCTTTCCATATTCCATGGTGAAGGGGTGGTGTGAAGGAATGGAGACAAATGTGTAGGAAAAGCAGATCAAACAGAATTTACTCAAAATGTACTTTACAAAATAAAGATGCTACAATTGGCAAAGGTCAAACACTTCATAACACGAACCACAGGTAACAATAAACAATGACCAGCAACAAGAGGGGGAAAGAGAAGGGATTAAATAATGAACTAATGACTAACTTAACACAGCTGTAAACACTTAACCAACACCACTAAACACAGAAAAAAAACATATAAGGACATACAAAGACACAGAAGGGCCAAACCAAAAACCTGGACTGGAACATCTAACAACAGACGGGAAATTGACAACTGCGTCGGTCTTAAACTAGCAAAGACACTTGCGTTTGGGATTTACACCGCGTTGTGCTGGGTGCAAGATAGGGCCCCATGTCTTTAAGGAACACCAAGTAATCACACAGCTTTCCCCTGTTACCCTGCAAGTCCTGATCAGAATTACTGTATGAATGAATGAACGAACAAACGATCTAACGAAACAATATTAAACTCGAAAGAAGGAATGTGCGAATTAGGTTAAACTGAAACAAGGAATGTGGTGTATAATTGTAACAAATGTATGATGAAAATTGGCTAGCAATTTTGCCAAGCAAATACCAAAAAATAGGTTGCAGCAGTTTGTCTTTCGACTACACTTCCGCAATGGGAATGAGCTCAGATAGCTTCGGCGACTCTTTATAGTACAACATTGCTGTCAATCAAAAGGAGTCTTTCCACAAACTCTCCAAACATCATGCAGAAGCCCAGAGTCCAGGCCAGCCCACTCCTCCATTCACACCCAGAGAAGTGGTGGTAGACATAACCTACAGTGATATGGTGGTAGACATAACCTACAGTGAAGTGGTTTGTAGTTATAAACTACAGTGTGATCACCTGCTCATCGCTTTACATCCACTGGAACATTATTTTGTTCAGATCCAAGCTTCTCTGTCTTTCTTTCATCTAGTGACAATAATTTAAATATTGGACAACCCTTCCGTCTCACTAACCCTGTCTCTCTCTGTCTCCATGTATTATTCTTTTTGTCTCTCCAATGTATGCCATCTACCTGATTACCCACAAACCATCAACCTAGACTGGACATCCCTGGATGGTCAATAGTAGTGAAAACTTTTGATCAGTTATCCATGGCTTAGATTTCATGGATATCAATACATAACTGTCCCAGTCCCCCTTATGGTGACTGACATTTATTGTAGTTGCTCCTCTGTATGTATGTTCTATTAGTTCTCACCAGTGTGCACTGTTTACAGTCTGGTTTTCCCGCTTTCGTTCACATCACATGAGTTAAGAAACCAATGGATTTCCATCAGTTATCACCCAGCTGCATTTAATTTGTAATTAGTTGAGTATATACCGTAGGTACTTGTGTTAATGTTTGTGAGCAGTCTGACATTATTTTCAGTGTACCGGTTTGTTCTGTGTGTATTCAAGAAGAACAATATTCTAACTGTTTTGCCCCTCGTGGCGGTTTTCTTTAAAAAAAAGTTTTCCAATTATTAAAAGACTGTTTCTTTTCACCAACCTCCACATCTGTCTCATTACTTCTGCATCACACTGGCAGCCAACATTACAAAAACAACATTTGAAAAATAGTATGATCACAAATGCAAAAAATATATATTTTTAATTTATTTACTATTTCATACTATGTATTTTGCTCTGTTTTTAGAACAGAGCTTCATTATAATCCCTTTGCGAGTCTAAACACGTTTTGTTGGTAGTCATCAGACTAGACAGGGACAACATTCTCACATTTTTCATTATCATTAATTCCATATTACTCCTTCTTGATGAAGAATGTAGCAATCTCTCTTATTAGACAATGTCATTTGCAAACTGTGCTGCAAACTCATTTTCAGAGAACTACATTATGTAAAAGTGTATATTAATTATCATCCATACACATTTCTTGATAATTTCTACATATATTCAAACTGAATAATATTTTTTCTTTCAATAAATATTTTCTGATTTAATGTGTCCCAAAAACATTTGTGATTTGTAATGCAGACTTGAGATTCCATATCTATCCAGGAATTTTGCTTTATCAATGTTTTCACTGAAAAAAATCCAAAACAATACCTGCCTGTTCTAATGGCACAGCATGGGTAAACACACGTAATTTTGCTGAATTACGTAAACAGACATATAGATATGGCCATTGAAATGTGAACTTTTCTACATATTGATTGGCCGTTCTACTGTAACATGTCCAAGTATAGACCAATCAGTTACATTATAAAGTACTTGTGGGATGTTTAGTTCCGGCATAACATGCTAGGTTAGTGCAGTAAATGTTAGGGTAAGGTGAGGTTAAGATTAGGGTAAGGTTAAGGTAAACAAACTTTTTTTACGTTGCATAAACGTACAAGGCTTTATGTTTCCATTACTCCGTAAATGTACACGTGTACAAATGTCTTGTTTCGTATGATTTGTTAAGTGTTGCCATGACATATATATAACCGCATGTACATATATGTATTTTTGGACATTGAATGACTATATATTATTATGATTATATCCACAGTAACTGCCACTCTCTGGCAACCTTCTGACTACAAGTCGGACTCCCTACCCACTGAGCCTGATATGGGGCGCAGATGGCTCAGTGGGTAGGGAGTCAGACTTGTAGTCAGAAGGTTGCCAGTTCGATTCCCGACTGAGCCAAATGTCGTTGTGTCCTTGGGCAAGACACTTTACCCTAATTGCTCCCAGGTCGTTGCTGTAAATAAGAAACTGTTCTTAGTCAACTTACCTGGTTAAATAAAGGTTAAATTAAAATTAAATTAAATTAAATATACTAAAGCCCTTTATAGATCACAATGAAACAACCTGGTCCTGGGAACCCATAATACTTCTCCATTGCATGGGATCCTCTCACCTTAATAAAGATCACTGCTTTCAAGATGGATGTGTCCTTGGGTACAGTGCTTTATTAGTGCAATGATCCAATAGTAGGACAGGGAGACAGGAATATCGGCTTAAATTGGAAAACCAAAGAAGGTTTGAGGATGACCGGTGCATGTCAGGATAAAGATCATTAAAGCTTTGCAAAGTCTAAAGGGCAATTTGCACAATTCATAATTCCTTTCCCTTACCTTAACATTTGTCGTTTTTCATCAACAATGCATCAACCTCATAATGGAGGTCAGTGAGTTTGGCTCATTTCTAATTAGTCTGTTGTCAAACATTCACTAGAACACTTCACTATGTTTTAGTTTTGGCTGTTTAGCTGCAGTGTTGGTATTATGCTCTGAGCACCAACAGCCACCATCCATTATATCTCCTAAAGGATGAGTATGGGCGTCCCAGCCTAGGCCACCACATATCTATTAAAATACTGTTTTTTATTTTATTAAGTCATTCACATGAAACAAATAATGAATGTTTCAAAATGTGCAAATGATCAAAGAGATTCAAAGGCAGGAATTCAACCATGGTATCCTACAGTGTTTTTGATGTTGACCCTAAAAATCATATATATGGTAGCTTTATACTGCGAAATATCAATTAAAAATGCATTGTGTGACACAGGGCCCCAGTGCCCCTAAACTCAGCGCCGCTAAAACACTCCATTAGGAATATGAATGTAGTAGAATTCCAGGCAACACAACGCTAACATTGCATTTAAATGCAGAAATTATTGCCTCAGTCACTATGAAAACCACACTCTCCTGGCTATAAAGTAACCCTAATGGCCACATAGTGGAATAATGTCCCGATATTTAAAGGAGGTTTAAAAGAACCATGCGTTTTAACCGTTATCACCTGTTTTCACATTTGCACACTATTATCGTTCAACGTAATAGTCAGATTCAACATTCTTTTGCTCTACAAGATCTTAGTCTTAGAGCGATTAGGATTAATCTTACCGCTCACATTAGAGGTTATGGAATTTATGCAGACAAGCCACAGCAGATCTAGAAGATTGGATTTGACAGAACCAGCAGGGGGTAAGGTAGATAAGGGCAATTAAAAGGCATCAACCAAAGGTGTCTTAGCTTCTTTGTAAAAGAGAGCAATTCCCAAGATTATTGAGTGTAGTCAAATCTGCATGACCCAACAAGAGGGAGTGCCATGAGCTACAAGGCGCCACTGCTGTGGGCCATCTTAATTAGAAAGACTACCCCAAATCTAAATCTAAGTTAGACCGTTCTGTCAGCACACATGTAATTATGCCAAGTAAATAATACCATGCAAAATAGGGCTGTCGCTCACAACCAAGTAAGTGTCGCCCGTGAATTGACATTTGTGAAATAAGATTTTGACAGCTTGACTGGAATTTTTCCATATATAATGTTTAAAAAAATAATGAAATGTAAATTCCTAGGTCTGAAGCTTTAGAAGATTTCCCAATATATTTAAGGAGGCATTACGTGATTATAGTCAACAGCAACACTGGATTCAGAATCGTATGTGGGGTTTTCACTAGGAGTCAGACAGGAGGAGTCAGACAGGAGGAGTCAGACAGGAGGAGTCAGACAGGAGGAGTCAGACATGAGGAGTCAGACATGAGGAGTCAGACATGAGGAGTCAGACATGAGGAGTCAGACATGAGGAGTCAGACATGAGGAGTCAGACATGAGGAGTCAGACATGAGGAGTCAGACAGGAGGAGTCAGACTGGAGTCAGACTGGAGTCAGACTGGAGTCAGACTGGAGTCAGACTGGAGTCAAACACAAAGTTTCAAAACATTAGCTGTGTCTTAATGTGAAGGCTGCAGACTTTGAAGGATGAAGCCTACATGGCATTCGGAAGCTCCGAATGTAGCCATCGTTGGATAACTAATTGAGCCACCAGGTGTTCCCAATTACCGCATTGCAAACGGTGCAAGAGGAAAGCTGCCATCCTACATGACATTTGTGAAATGTCAAGTAACTGTGGAGCCAGAATCTCTTTTTATTTTATATATGTTACTGGAAGAATTATACACTTTGATATGCATTGACATTTGGGCTTTTATTTTGAAGGTTTTATCATTAAACCAAATGTATAACGTTGTCGTTAGTTTTGCTAGCAGAATACAGCTCCAGTAAGAGGCAAAGTGAGAGCGTCACGTTTGAGGTGCTTGTAGAGAGAGGGAGACCGACGGGCAGGTAGCATGGTGGTGTGCAGAGCATAATTTAATGACAGTCCAGGACACATACAGAAATTCTGGTTGCAGGGTACACCTGTAGCGAGTGCACAACGATAATATATGAATTTGATTACTATGCTATGTAGAGACTAGGACAGACACAGAGCGTACGCATAAACTCAACTGCATCAACATGATGCACAATGATATGTCCATCTACTATGCTCTGTAGTGGCATAGACACTGAAAACAATAAATATATTTAGAGCATACGCATTAACTTCCATCTACAAGGACTCACTTTTACCAACTGCATAACATGTAGATGTTCCTGGACAGCCTTCTCCCACACATAATAATGATCAGCAACCACCCTCTGGACACATGAGCTTACAAAGCCAGCTATCACTGAAGTAACACCAGATGTCTGTAATGAATAATCAAGCCCATTGACAATTAAGACACTGACTGACACAATCTAATAACATCCAGTGCCCAGAAGGGGGTTCTAACAACCCATATACATATAATTCTAATACAAATAACATACTAACACCAATTCCCATGTTTAAACATAAACATCTATACACAACATCAAATGAGGAGTCCATAACTCAGTTCACGTGTCTATTCCAGCCCTCCCTGTGCTGGATATGAGAGAGGGTCCAATAGGTTGACAAGTTTTTTTGGTAAGATTTCAACAGAAAACAGGTTGACAAGTTTTAACCCTGTTTTGTTTTCACACAGTTGAAGCATGAAAATAAAAACAATAAATAACAAAGAAAAACTTAGATTTATATGTGAATTCCTCAGCCACCACACTATTAACACCAGCTATTTTCTGTGAATACAATTGCATCATCACCGGCACGCTATGAATTCTGGGGAAGGGTAGGTTGTCCATTTTTGTATCCTTCATTTGCCCGAGAAACTAAGGGCGCATTTGCCGTCGCATTTGAATGAAATTCCAAACTGGGGCAGCCTTCGTCGCGCCCCGGTGATGCAATCAGCCTTCAAATGCAGCCTTCGAAGGGTGCAGTGTTTGAATTGCGACAGCCTTCGTAGCACTGCTGTGACGCAATCAGCCTTCAAATGCGGCCTTCGAAGGGTGCAGTGTTTGAATTGCGACAGCCTTCGTAGCACTGCTGTGACGCAATCAGCCTTCTAATGCGGCCTTCAAAGGGTGCAGTGTTTGAATTGAGACAGCCTTCGTAGCACTGCTGTGACGCAATCAGCCTTCAAATGCAGCCTTCGAAGGGTGCAGTGTTTGAATTGAGACAGCCTTCATAGCACTGCTGTGACGCAATCAGCCTTCAAATGCAGCCTTCGAAGGGTGCAGTGTTTGAATTGAGACAGCCTTTGTCGCGCCGCGGTGATGCAATCAGCCTTCAAATGCGGCCTTCGAAGGGTGCAGTGTTTGAATTGAGACAGCCTTCGTAGCACTGCTGTGACGCAATCAGCCTTCTAATGCGGCCTTCAAAGGGTGCAGTGTTTGAATTGAGACAGCCTTCGTCGCACTGCTGTGACGCAATCAGCCTTCTAATGCGGCCTTCGTAGGATGCAGCCTTCATTTTGAGACACAGCTAATATGTATCAATTGGACTGGTGCAGTCTAACTCTACACAATTAGTTGATGTATAATTATTCATCGTCTGTTTAAAATGCATCAATGTACATTCCAATTCTGGGCATTATCCATTTTAGCCATGTATCTGTACAAAGATAACTTAAATTAAAGTTGGCGCTTAAAAAGCATGTGTGAATTCTGGCATGAAGCATGGGGGTGTGACCTCCCAGACATGCTGTGCTCCGATAACCTTGTGCCACACTGCTTTGCACAGCAATAGCTATTTAATCACCAAGCCTCCTGAAGATTAAACAGAGTTCAATCATATGAGTGCCAATAAGTAGCTGTCAGTTTGACTTGCACTAGTTTTGCATGAGAAAGGCCAGGTCTTTGGCAGATCCGGAGTGACTGAAGAAAGCTGAGAGGAGCAAAGTCCTGAAATGGGAAAACAGCATAGCAATTATAACACTAGTCAGGTGTTATATATTAGATTCACACATTTCACCAAATACCATAGAATCCAGCCAGGTCTCATATAAAGCAAAAGGAAGTTTCAGTGTGTAGGTCTTGAATAGGAGAATTTCTAAAAAATAAATAAATAAACACCTAGTTGGATTTTTCACACTTGCTGGAAGTGGTGTTTGTAAGCAATAAGGGGCAGGTTTGGAGGCGTTTCCCCGACAAAGGTTCTGTCCTTCGAATGAAATGGTTAACCCAACCCCTGATTCTCCAGGACCCTGTGGCTCGTATGACCTGGCCTAAATGGGAATGTAACATCTGGTCTCCTGTCCAAATTACCAGCCTGGCCTCTCGCACTGCCAGACTCACCTAATAATCCTTGGCACCTAATTGGCTGGATCCCATCTCACCTCTCCACTGTCACAGCTAATGGGCAGTGAGCATTCTGGCACAAAATGTGAGTCAGGCATCAACAAAGTGGTGTTACATATCAGTGTTGGATAGGATGTGGTTCTGCTGGAGAAAGGGGATTAAAACTGTAGAATAACCCAATAGTGGCTGTTTAGACTGCCTTAGCATTGGCTAATACAACGTGGCAAATACAAAGTATTTGGACTCTTTTAAACACTTCAGATTGCTTCAGCCTACCTGTTTTGTCAGTGGGGAAAGGTTCCATTCTGGTTGTTCAATTGTACCAAGAAAGTGCAATCAAAGGCACCTAAAGTATCTTAGATGATTTAAAATTTTATGGCAATCGGAGCCATTATGTAGGCCTTTCCTTTCACATTTGCACTGGTTTCACAGCCTTCTTCCCCCCTTCCTCTCTAATCAGTGTCTGATTGAGGCTTGGAACCCCGGCCAGGTAGGTGCAATTTATTTTCAGATAGAACAGAAAAGCAGCAGGCCTCTGACCTCGGACGGTAAGATTTGAATACCCTTGATGTCGGTTGGAGCTTTTTTAACTTGTGTTATAGTGAGGGAAGGAATGTCCATTGGCGTTGGAGCCTTGAAAACCTCCATGAGTGCTTTCTGTTGAACCTGTTACAAATCACACTCCATAATTTGCTCGTATTTTGTACATGTACAATGTTTGGTACATTTGCATCTAAATTAATTTGGCTCTGGGTTACAGTAACATATGGCATATAAAAGAAGCTTTCAATGCTTTACTAAATTGCATTGGTCTCGTAGCATGGACATTTTGATTAGTGACATCATGGTTCCTGACAGTGTCTGTGAAAGTGATTTGATAGTGTGATGGCCACGTCTCCATCACTGTGAATAGACAACAGGGAGACAATGTAACTGACACATTTTGATGTTGATAAGCTGATTCCGCTGGAGGTTGTAAGGGGAATGCAATGAGTACTCTGTACGGAGTAGTCTCCAGGAGTTACAATGAGTACTCTGTACGCAGTAACCTCCAGAAGTTACAATGAGTACTCTGCACAGAGTAGTCTCCAGGAGTTACAATGAGTACTCTGTACGGGGTAGCCTCCAGGAGTTACAATGAGTACTCTGTACGGAGTAGTCTCCAGGAGTTACAATGAGTACTCTGCACGGAGTAGTCTCCAGGAGTTACAATGAGTTCTCTGCACGGAGTAGTCTCCAGGAGTTACAATGAGTACTCAGCACGGAGTAGTCTCCAGGAGTTACAATGAGTACTCCGTACGGACTAGTCTCCAGGAGTTACAATGAGTACTCTGCACGGAGTAGTCTCCAGGAGTTTCAATGAGTACTCTGCACGGAGTAGTCTCCAGGAGTTACAATGAGTACTCTGCACGGAGTAGTCTCCAGGAGTTACAATGAGTACTCTGCACGGAGTAGTCTCCAGGAGTTACAATGAGTACTCTGTACGGAGTAGTCTCCAGGAGTTACAATGAGTACTCTGCACGGAGTAGTCTCCAGGAGT